>JAITYZ010002578.1:0-27760 GCA_027744595.1 Paronellides praefectus
TTTAACAAGGTTATCAGTATGGATCTGAAGGGGAATTAATTGCATTTACGGCAGGTATTTTCAACACTGGCCTCCAAGTACGGCTCAAATATGTTCGACGCCAATCAAGCTATTGCTGCTCTCGTCGCCTCTGGGGAAAGTCTTATCAAAAGAAAAGTACAAGTGGGAGACCTCCTGTTCCACGGCATGGACGTTTCCAAGTATCAAAGGTACATCAATCTCTTAGGCCCTTCTACACCACTCACTCAAGAGTTTCGCGATGGTGTACAAAGTATTTTGAAATTGGTACGTGAATCTTATTAAATCAATGTAGCATTTTCTTTTAAATGTATTTTGCTCAAATATTTTTAGGAATTTATAATTTGTATTCTTTAAAATGTTGACAATCAGAAAAATGGTGTACATGAAGGTCAATACACAGTTGATTCCGGTCTGAAGAATGAAAAGCGTGTAGGGAAAATCCTCTTTTATAACGAAAAGGATAGCCTGACTTACTGGGATGGAGATTCTTGCAACAAACTTGAAGGCTCGGATGGTTCCGTTTTCCCACCCAAAATACAAACTTCAGACACCCTGCACATGTTGGAGGTGGATCTGTGCCGTTCAATTGGCTTCCAATACAAGAGTGATGTTCAGTACAAGAGTGTTTCGGGACAGGTATTCGCAATTTCAGATAGAGTGATGGAGGATCCTGCCACACCCGGAAATGAGTGCTTTTGCAGGAAAGGTAATGATGGGCAAGGGGCCTGCTTAAAGAATGGGGTTATGGATGTTTCCAAATGTCAATTTGGTAAGATATATACGTATAACCATATAATAACCTGGTAACCCAGTGTAATAAACTTATCCTCATATTTCATTGTTTTTCACAAAACTGTTTGTTAACTTTTAGATGCACCATACGTCATGTCGTACGCACACTTCCTAGACGCAAATCCCGAATACCTGCAAGGTGTCACGGGACTAAATCCCGATCCAAAATTTCATAAGACACAGATCGTTATTGAACCTGTGACAGGTGCTGTGATAACATTTCATAAACGTTACCAATGGAATGTATGGATCAAACCTTTGGCTGGAATCGACTTTTTCAAGCAATATCACAACATGATTATTCCAGTTATTTGGAACGACGATGTAAGTACATTTCTGAACAATTAAATCATTTTAATATTACATTTTTCACATATTATAATTGCTCTGTAGATTTTCAATTTGGATCCAGACAAGGAGGAATTGCTAATGGAGGAATTGGCTAGCTTGGGTGGTGGGGGTGGTATGTGGGCATCAAGCTCCTCAACCGAACCAATTTCAAAAAGCGTCACAATTTCTTTATTTATCATGATTGCTGTTTTCATTTTGGGTAGAGGTAACTGAATTTACAACAATAACATAAATATATAATATGCAAATAGAATTTCTCATACTCTGTAAATTACAGACTGCAATAAAAGGCTTTGTGATTGTAAATTGTAATGGGCTCAAATAAATTAAAGCATTTCACGCACCTGAACATATTGAACAAGATAATTAATCTTTTATATATAAACATTTTGGTATTTTATAACACATTTTTCTTGATCTTTTTTTTATTACGACTTGCTTACATACAGATACATAAAGTATAGATATTATTCTTACAGACGATTTTTTAATAAGTAAAGAGGTACATCGAGTACGCGTATTTATTTATTTTTGTTTACATTACGCATTATTTTTTAACCTTATCTTTTAATACTTGTATAGAATTTCAATAATAATGATCAACTCACAACAATAATACCTAAAAATTATAATTACTTTCAAATTTGATTTTTTTTTAAACACATTATCCGTATATCACTGCTGCTGTTAAATTATTCAATTTTTTCTTTTTGTCCAATCCATTTTTTTCTAACCATGCTTGTTTGTTCATTGTTGCACGTTGCCCCTTTCAATCTCAATTTCACAATAGGTAAGTAGGTATACATACATGTTCATCTGTATACTATTTATTTTTTAAGTACACAGCATTTAAATGTTTAATTAGCTCACAACAACATCACTAGCCTGAAATAATAATAATTTCAAGTAGTTAAGTAAATATATTATTTAAATAAACATTTTTTTAGTCTTTCAGTTCATCTACTTCACTTGACACGGATAAAAAGTGCACTTACGCACATAATTATTATAATTAACTACACAACATCCTCATTAAAATGCTTAATAATTAATTGCTAAATATTCATACATTTTGATAACAACGGAAACATAAACATAATTATATAGTAACTTTGAAGAAAAAATATACTAGCGAATATTATTATACATGTTATCATTTAATAGTAATTTCAAAAGTGAACATTGCACTATTTCCATTTTATTTGAAGAAGAAGAAGAAGATGATGCATAGAGAGGACGGAGACGACCATGATCTTGAGAAAAAAAACCTTTTTGTAAAGCCAACAGTTAAATATTTATACAAACTTGAAAATACGTAGTGTATACAATAATATGGACGTTATAGCACTATATATTTTTTACTTGGCATTACGACATATTATTATTATTTGTGCCATTGAAATATATTAGATAATAAGTAGAGTGTGAGTAGTGGAGAGTAGCAGTAAAGATTCCATTCGATGATCCGTTTCTTTTTTGTAACTCGTCAACGAGGTAGAAAATAAAAAGTGTAGAAATGAAGGTCACTTGTCTGTTTTGCACACACGGATATCTTTTTACTTCCTTTTCTTGGCAAGTGAAATAATAAGCCCCCAAAATATACACAACATAAATATATATCATATAATTATAATAAGCAGTTGTTGTTGTAAAAGATGTAATTTGCGTATAGGTATTTTTTCTGTTGGTAAAAAGTCACTGGTCGTATTATGGTATTTGCGCTGGTGCGTGGTTTTCCTTTTGCTGCTTCTCTTTCTCTCTACTCATCTATCAATTGATCGTTCTCATCATCAATCATACTGCCACTCCTCGGCATCTTCGATCGTACTTGGTATCTGTAGAAAATAAAACATGAGGAATTTGAAAAAAAAGGAAAAATACTTTCAAATATTTTATTTTTTGCAGTGCCACTGCAAAGCTGTCAAGTTGAGCAATAACGCAAGCACATCAATAACAAGCGCCATGTGGCAGGCAACAAATCTGGCAGTTAAAAAAAATTATGTTTTATGGCCAAAAAGCATAATATATTATGTATATTGCGAGAAATCCGGCCTGTCAGGGTATGTTGGAGTGACACTGAAATATTTTCAAGGTGACAAGCGAGAATTTTTTGTATCTGGCAAAAAAAGCGGATGTTACTTTTAAAATGGCAGGAAATATATAAGCATCCAGAGAGGGTAAACTGTGACGCTCGAGACGTTATGTTGAGTACTTTACGTCGATATGGTGATGATAATTATGGCAAATGACAAGTGCAAGCTATTAAGATAAATGGAAAGAAAGGATCCAATATATGCAAGTGTCAGAAATGTACGGATGTTTTAAGGTGATGAAAAAAATGGAATGGGTCACATGGGAGCAATTTTTGAGAAAAAAAGACAGTCCGAATCAAAACTATGCTCATTTGCCAAAAAAAAGATTAAAGCGCGTCACTAAAATTATTATTATTATTATTGGTATTTTGTAAGGAGTTGGAAACAAGAAAAAAAAGCATCATCCAAGATCGAAATGAATAAAAATAATATCCCATTTTTAAAATCCCCCGAAAAAAAAATACAGCAATGTGTTTTGTTAACGTCAGTATAGCAGCAGAGGGGTGAGTGACTGCAAAATGGCTGATGGTATGTTTAAAAAACCTAAATCTATAAAATGTCAAACAGTCAGCATGTTATATGGTTAGTGTATTTTATAAAACTAAAAAGTGAGAAAAATACTGTAAAAAAGGGTGAGTCATAATGTCAAAATTTATTGGCACATTGGCATGTCTGGTTTGTTGACTTGACTTACCCTCGAAAAACGGCTTGAATTTTTGTTGCTGCCTCGTTAACTTTTCTTATGTCATCCAGTTCCTTTTGGAAGGCTTTTGCGGAGGAACGTCTTCGCTGGAAACTACGACTGTGAAAAATATAATTATATAAAAAACACTGAAATTAGAATTGTCAAAAAATACATAAATAGGTACCTATTTACACACATGCCATGAAATATCAAATTAATTACTTTAAGTAAAAAGAGAGATAATAATATTATCATAATATACAGCATTAAACACTTACCGACGCATGTTGGCAAGCCTTTTTCTTGTCAGGTAACCTCGTATATTTGCTTGGATGGTGATAGCAGCTCGTTTCTGTTGATGAAACTTGTGGCGTTCTTTGTAACCTCGAAAACTCGCTTGAATCTTGGCTGCCGCTTTGTCTACACGCACAAATACCACAGTTGGTGATATGGTCATGACAATTAATGCCAAAAAAATTATTCCAGAAATATGCATGGTAAATATTACATGGTAAATATTACATGGTAAATGAATGGTAATAATAATAAATTATACATACCGGGTTGCGCGGGTGAGGTTTCGTTGTTATTGTTTTCCTGCAAACGCTCCATTGCTCTGGCATGTTCCTCAAGTCCCTGTTGGTAACTCCGGGTAAGTTTTTGATTTTTTGGAGAGCTTTTTTTGCCGCTATTTTCTTTTCCTGTGATATAAAGTTACATGATCATGAAGATACCTGTACCATAAATTTTGCGTAGTGGATTTTGTAAATTGTAACTGGTGAAGATTATCACTCCCCAAATGTGTACCTGAAGATGGACGCTTAAATGATTTTCTCACTTGATAGCCCCTAAAATTTGCCTGGATTCTTGTAGCCGCCCGGTTGACATAGTCAGGATCCAACTCCAAGTCAATATCCGGTTCACTTACTTGCGAATGTAGAAGACGGTCCTCTTCCCCTTCATCGAATCCTGAAACATCTTGTTCGGATACTGCTGGAATCATTATCCCTACTTGTTCCTCAAAATCCTCTGCTCTTGCTTTTCCTGCAGCTCCAGAGAGGATATCTGCCGCCTCAATAGAACCTGGATATGAGAGGGAGCGAAGGGTGCCAAGGGGTGGTTTGCTACCCCTGGAAGCAATAGCTGCAGCGCCTAATGTTTGGCTATCATCATTTTCATTATCAATAGCACAAGAAGCAGCAGCGTTATCTTCTACAGCGGTTGAAGCGTCAGCAATATTTTGACTTTCATCATCAGCACCACCGTCACACTTTTCTTCAAGTTTGGCGGTGCCCTTTTGACTACTTACCCCGTCAAGGGGACCATACTGGGAGGATACTTGTTTTCTTGTTTTGAAACCCCGAAATTGTGCTTGAATCTTGGTCGCTGCAGAGTTCATCATTTCGTTCTCAATTTCCTTCTCCATCTCTTCCATTGACATTCTTTTAATAAGCAATATAACGAAAAAACATAATTCAAGTTTGGCGCGCCGCTTTGATTGGCCGATGTTGTGTGGATTAACTGAAAACTTACTGATTATCAATGACCAATCCCGAGCGATACTTTGAGGTTGCTGCTCGCCTTCTGCTGGATCCTGATTTTGGTCGTCGTAAAACTGGGGATGACGCCTCCACTCCACCTGCGATTGCTTGCTCGTCTAAAGACTGTGATTGTTTTGATTGTTGTTGGCTTAATTGTCGACGTTTAACTGTTGGCTTTACAGCTTTCTTTGATCCTTGCTCTTCTTCTTCTTCTTTTTGCTTTTGGATGTCCACTTGTTGATTTTCAGTTTTACTCGCTAGTTTATATTTATTTTAGATCATTATGTAACTGTTTAAAAATTTTATATTTGTATTGTGACTGTAATTATATTGTAATAATTATTGTAAACTGCGACGATAATAGTTTCAAGCTAGTAACAACGCGCTGAACTACAAACGAATAACGAAACGGACGATGAGTCAGCGAGCGAGTGTGGAAATTAAAATTAATTGATTAAATTTTTTTTGCGAAGTTTCAACAATTAAGTTTAATACGATAACAGCAGGATGGAAATTTTACCAAGTGTGAAAGTTGATTATATATTTTTAGCAATAAATATAGCGAGAGCGACAACAATTAAATAAAGTACAACAACAACAAAAATACGTATATGAACAACAACTAAACAACGACAACAATTATTAAAGTATTTATTTTTTATTGTTGACAATTAATCGATTAATTAATATGGGAAGATAAAAGGTGTATCATGGAGGTAATAATGTCTGTAATATTCTAAAAAAACCTTGTATGTATGTAGGTGTATTTGAAATTTTTTATGTCTTGGATTTATATATTTTTGTGTTTTTTAGTGTGGTTTTTTATTTAAATTTAAATCTAAATGTGTATATATAAGCACAATAATGGTAATAATTAACGTAGCTGAAATGAGCTGCACTAAATAGAGAAAAAAGTAATATTTTTTTAAAAATAAATTGTGTTTGATTGTAATATTTCATAATGTTTCCAAAAAAAAAGTTTTTATGATTGATGTTTTTGTTTGATTGACAATAGATTGGTGTAATGGACGAAAAATTATTTTAAGAGGAGTTGCCAGAAGTCTCAGGTGTAGCAACTGGGGTGGTGGCAACAGGACTAGGCACGTCACTGGCACAAGTAGATGCAACAACAACAGCAGCAGGAGGTGGACTTGTTGGGGTAGATTCAGCAGGGGTGGTGGAAGGAGGTTGGGTATTAGCATTGGATTCTACGGATGTATTATTACCGTCTTTGTTATCAGCAGCGACTACTGGAGGAGTGGCTTGGTCTGCAGGGCCACTTATTGGAGTCGCCGCTGTTTGTTGAGGTTCATTAGTAACAGGACTACTTTCACGTTTATTTTCTGTTTGGTTAGTAGTGGGGGTGGCAGGTGTCTCGGTTGGGGGGGTGACTGGAGTTTCTGTGGGAGTTGGTGCAGGTGTGCTGGGTGCTTGTTCTGGTGCTGGAGCTGCTGGTTCTGTGGAGGCTTTCTGTTCTGGAGCAGGAGCTGCTTCAGATGCGGGTGGTTGTGCTGCTTGCTCTGTGGTGGAATCAGTCTTAATTTGTTCTGCTGACCCGGGTGCAGGCGTAGTCGCTTCTGTGTTCTCCGAGGGAGCTGGGGTTGGTGCAGCTTGGTCTGCTTCTTGTGCCTCAACTGCTGCTGGACTAGTGGTATTTTCAGCATTTTTTGCAGGAACTTCAGCAGCGGGAGTCTCAGTCGGTACAGCTTCCGTGGAACTCTCTGGAGCAGGTGCGGCTTCTTTTGCAGGCTCTAACGCTGCAGGAGGGACTTCTGATTGCTCAGCTACCACTGGAGTAGTAGCAACCTCCGGGGAATCGACCTTTGTAACTTCCGGTTCAGCGACTGGAGTTTCTGCTGGTTGCTGACTTTCTGATGCCGGAGGAGGCGACTGAACTTCAACTGGTGACTCACTGTCTGAAATGGGTACTGGGGTGGCAGCCGGTTCAGAAGCAGGAGTTTCAGGCTTGCTTTCAGCTGCAGGTGGAGAATCAGGCTTACTTTCTCCAACTGGTGCTGGAGCTTCAGAATTGCTTTCTGCAGCAGCCGGGGATTCCGGTTTGCTTTCAGTTGCTGGAGAATCTTGTTTTATCTCTAGAGTCGCGCTTGCCTCAACAGCAGGTACCGTTTCCGTTGGGCTGGCTGCAGAAGGTTCATTTGCAGGAGCAGGGGTTTCGGGTTTGCTTTCCGCTGCTGGAGTCTCTGGCTTACTTTCAGCTGCTGGAGTCTCTGGCTTACTTTCAGGTGCTGGAGTTTCAGGATTGCTTTCTGCTGCTGGAGTCTCTGATTTAATTTCTTCAGACGCTGGAGTCTCTGGTTTACTCTCAGGTGCTGGGGTCTCAGATTTAGTTTCAGATACTGGAGACTCTGGTTTACTTTCTGCAGCTGGGGTTTCTGGCTTGCTTTCAGCAGCTGGAGTCTCAGAAACTGGTGCAGGACTTGCAGCTTCACTGCTTGGTACAACTTCAACCTGCATAACTTCCGGTGCACTTTCAGTTGTGGAGCTCTCAGTTGGTGCTGGACTTTGCTCAGCGGATTTACTCTGCTCCGCAGCAGGGCTCTGTTCAGCAGAGGGCCCTGCACCTTCAGCGTTATTTTCAATTGTCGGTTCCATTTCTACAATTTCCCCGTCTTCCTCAAAATTGCTCGCAAACTTTTTCAATTCTTCCAAATTCAGTGAGTCTTTATCCGCCTCTTCCTGATTAAAGTCTGTTGGAGTGGCAATGTCTGTATCCTCTCTGTCCACACTACTCTCGGTGAGTGCACTCGCATTGCTTTGTTGCAGTTGGATTGATTCTGATTTCTCTTCTGCTACTCCGTCTCCTCCACCATTATCATCATCATCTCCCCCAATAATATTTGCGTCTTCTTCTTGTTGATTATGATGACCCACTTCTGTTTCACTGGTTTGTTCTGGCGCAGTATCGCCACCAACAACATCTTCATTCGGTCTACCATTTGAGGTATTTTTCTCTGCATTCATTTCTCCTTCCTTTTCAGTACTTTGCCCGATGACGATGTCATCATCATTCTGATCATCATCACTTTTCTTATTTTTATCTTCAACGCAAATAGCGGTTTGATCACCGCCACCATCATCACCACTAACATCGACAGTGTTGGTGGTGGTGGTAGCTTCTTCTTCTGCTGCTCCAATGTTATCAATACAAGTCTTCCCAGTATTCGCAGCTATTTCTTGAGATGATGATAAATTAATCACTTCTGATTCTTCTGATGCCTTTCCCTGATCTTCTACATGCTTCTGTTGTTCCTGTTCATCATCAGCAGCAGCAGCAACAACAACGACATCATCATTAATTTGGTTTTCTTCTTCAGCGGGTTCTTCTGGTGAAATATTTTGCGTTTTCTCCTCAATAATGACCTCGACACGATCATCCTCATTACCAACATCATCCTCGTTTTGATGGGGAGGAATTGGAATGCCAGAATCATCTTTTTCAGCTGTACCACTGCTGCTTGTTTCAGTCTGATGGTCACCATTCTGGACCGAGTCCAACACTTTATCAACGTTTATTTCATCCTCATTCTTTTTATTGTCGTTTGCATTTGGATCCTCTACATATTGTGGTTGTACTTGAGCGTTGTCAGATGACGATTGCAATTCATCATTTTTATTATCTGTGTCATTATTATTGGTTGGCCCCTTTGTCACGCCAGCTTGCTCCTCTTCATTTTCAATCTCCTGTTTTGCTGAACCAGCTGAAGTTGGAATCCTTCCCACCGGATCAACCTCAAATATTTCCTCAAAAATGCTTTCCTCCTCTTCGTCCTCTGTGTCGTCTAATAAATTGCCCAACGCTGCACTCACGTCCTCAGTCGATATCATATGGACGTTGGAAAGCCGATCTGCTTTTGTTGCAGTATCGGGTGCAGATAATAACGACATACGGGGAAGATCCACCGCTTTCGAAATATCGTCGTCAGGGGATGAATAGTTGGATTGCTCATCCTCCTCCGCTACAACACTAATTTCAGATTGCCCCGATTCTTCCGATACTGTTGATATTAGTAATTTTTCAGTCTTTTCTTGAACCTCCGGTTCATCTGGTTTAATTGCGATAATTTCTAGTGCAGCTTTAGCTTGGGAACCCGTCGAATGGTCAAATGACTCTTCTCGAATGGTTTCCAGTGGCGTTTTAATCTCTGCCGCAATCTCTTCATCGTCATCTTTCTCAATGGCAACAAGGGGAATTTCATCTTTTGGGGAGAGAGCTGCTGCGTCTGGAGAAATTGCCACTGCTGATACGATGACTTGTTGCACAACAGGAACATTTTCATTCTCATCATCATTTTCTACAAGCGACGAAATGGGATGGGATTTTTTTATGACGCAATTTGTGTGGAATTTTGTGATATTTTTTTGGGGCAGGATGCAAAACAGGTACATGGCAAAAAAGGAAAAGTTAATGGAGTTATACGGTTAATATTCATACATTTATCAAAAATCTCAATAATCATATTATTCATTAGACTTAAATCTAATCAAAAATTTCTATAATATATGTATTCTTTCTAGTAAAAATAGAGCTAGCTATTTAAAAAAAGCTATCCTTTCTAATCATTTTTTAAAAAGTTGGTTTAAAAAAAGCAGAGAAGAAAAATAAAATTTAAAGGAGACATTTTAAAGAAGGACGGGCCAGGGTTATTCTGTAGTTATATAAATATATAAATAATGCAATTATAGTTAATTTACGACCTTTTTTTCCTGAGAAATTGCATCCTTAACTTTTTTCTTTAAATTAAAACAAAAACTGCATTCATTTTATTTTTTTTTAAATTTCAACAAATTTAAATCCTTTGAAGTGTAAATAATTATATTAGAACTGTTTTTTTATTTAAAAAAATAAAATAAAGCTATTAGGTTTAGGTATGTATGTTTTTTTTATATATTGCAAAACGACTGAGATTCATTATTGGCACGATGTGATTGAAAAAGAAAGACAGTTGTTGTTTTTGTTGTTGAAATGTGGATTAAAAATATTATAAAAGATTTGATTGGAATGATGAGGATTTAAAAGTAGAATGGCTGTAATACATTCATTTTCAGCTTTTGTTCAAGAAATTGAGTGAAGAAAAGCGAAAGAATTAATACGAAAGGAGTAACAAGACACACGCACATACACACACACAAATCCTATTAGTAGTTTATATTATGCGGATAAATACACACACGGAGATATAGAGAGTAGAAAAGATAATACAAGACGTTTTGTGTACAGTTAACAAATAGCAATGTTTTGAAAATTGTACATTACCTGGCCTTGATGAGTTGAGTTGTAATGCTTTCCTGGTCTGAAATCCACGAAATCCTGCTTGAATCTTGGTGGCCGCGTCAATTTCCTCTGCGATAGCCTCTTCCACACCAGCAATTACGGATTCCGCTGTAGTTTCCACTTGTTTCTGTTCAGTCTCCTTTTCTTCTGCTGATGCTTTCCTTGGCTCTGCTGCAAACTGAACCGCTGCTCGTGAGGAGGATAATGATAATTCTCCCTCTTTCAACTGCTTTCTTGTTTGAAATCCACGATAGCCTGCTTGAATCTTTGTAGCCGCTGCTGCTTCCTCCTCAGAAATTCCTACCGTCTGATCATCATTCTCAGCCTTCCCTCCTGCTAATTGAGATTCAGAAGCATTTGCATCAACATCATCATCATCATTTTTATTAGCGTCAGCATCTTGTTCATCTGTCTTGCTGGTGGTCTGGCTAGCTTCTGCTGATCCTGCTTTACCATCTTCCTCCTTTTCTCCTTTCAACTGCCTTCGAGTTGAAAATCCGCGAAAGTTTGCTTGCAGTTTCGTCGCCGCTTCGACCTCTTCCGGTAGTCCTTCAAATGCAATTACTTCATCCTGCTTTGCTGGTGGCGGTGATACGGATATCACTTCTACTGGCTCGTCAACATCCTTTTGCTTTTGATCTTCAATTTGAATTGCAGTACTTTGGATGGATGTAGGTGGCGAGTCAAGTAGAGGACTCTCCTCGTCCACACTCTTCTGCTTTGCTGCATTCCCATTACTTGTTACACCGTTAGTACCGACTTCCGTTGTTGTATTATCACCACCAGCAGCATTGCCATTACCAGAAGACTCCGCCTCTGCTTGCGCTTCGGCTCGTTTGGCTTTTTACGATCATGATCAAAAGTTAAAATCCGAAGGCATATCAGTGTGTGTACCGGTGTATCATCCCAAGATTTACATGCAATTTCATAAAAAAAACAAGAAGAAAATTGAAATCTAAATACTTAACTTCTTAAACACACGGGCACAGATTACCACATTAGATTATAACAACACAGCATTCCTAGTCTATGTACCATTTCGTGTAGGTATGCACATAAAAAAGATATCGACTCTTTTTTTTAAAAGAGATGAAGTTTAAAAAAAAGTAATTTAAATGAATTGGTAAAAAATGTTCTCTTTTATAAACGAAATGAATGAATTGAATGGAGTACAGTGGAATTGCAATGTAACCTATGCATACATTTTTTACCTAAATCATTTTTTACTAGTGAAGATGTTTTTGATAAAATAAAATGCATTTTTATTAGCAATTCCTCTAGACTATCTAGTTTTATTAGAGATTATTTGATTATTATATAGCATGAACTATTGAATGGGAGTACTATAATACGTAGTGGTACGTACACAGTACACAAGCAGTGTATTTTTTAGTGTTGTAGTGGGTGGATAGTATAAATATAGTAGTATTAGTAGTAAAGTAGTAATAATAGTTAGCCGCATCAACGGTAGTGTAGCGGCTTTCATTTTATTGTGGAGGTAGAGATCAAATTAAAATGTGTCTGTGTCTGGGTGTGTGTTATATTTTTTTAATCAATTAATCTAATTAAAAATCTGTGTGTGTAATCTTGCTGGTTTATTAGGTAATCGCACGAAATTTTTGAAAGATTTCCAAAAGAATGGAATGTACCGTGTGTGTACCGTGTGTGTACCCTCTGTTTTGTACGTTATTATTAGAGTCACTTTACTAGAAAATATACTTTGTATAATAGTCCACATGCATATTAGAATATCCAATCAAGAATCAACAAAATTCAATAAAAAATATTTTTTTGGGTTCAAACCTATTTTTTTTAGCTAAGTTGATTTTTCAATTTAAAAAAAGTTTGACGATAGATTTCTATTTTTATTTCAAGTTAAAAGCTTGATTGATTTTCAATTTCAATAAATAATCTATATAAAGCTTGAAGCTTGTCACGTGATAGTTTTGGCTCAGGTACTATATTGTAACAGGTTACATTTTAATGCAAAATAGTTTTTGGATATAGCCGGTAGACAGGTAGTCATAGTTAAATTATAAAATTTATGTAAAAAATAAGTATTTTAAGTTTTGTTAATTTGTGTTCATGTAAAAAAATAGAGTCATGTGAGAATTTACATGTGCAACAAGCAAACAATTTAAAAAAAAATGTTTATACATAATTTGTAATTTTAATTGCTATTCAAGGTAGTATTTTAATAAAAGTAATTATTATTACATTACAACCACACACATTCATACATCAAAAATATGTTAACACAAATAGAAACGGAAAACCAAACCCAAAAGCAACAAAAATTTTTTTTCCTGTAAATTAAAATTCTGAATATATTTTTTTTTGTTTCAAAAAATGTTGAGCGAGAGAGAGGGAGAGATAGAGATAGATTGTATATTTAGCATGCAACACCTTTCTTGAACCATTTCAAATTGTAGGGTCTTCCACCTGAGAAGAAACTAAATACACAGCCCATGACCAGCAGAATGGGAAGAATGGGTAGAAATGTCGTTAGTAGTACAACTTCCTGCTTGTGGGCGTCCAGCTTTAAAGCTGATTGGATTACAATTTTTTTATAATCGTAAAAAACGAATAATGTCACACTGTCACTTTTTCTAAAAATTATTTTGACAAATTGATTTTTTTTTTGCTGGAAAAAAAATATATTTGCGTATCAGCTCACGTATCACGTTTACAGCCACACACTCTCTATATTTTTCCCAAATAATATGTCACTCTTCTATCAGCACTTTTTTTCTCCTTCTTATTTTTAGCGTATCTTATTATCTTGCTATTAATTAGCAAATATATAATATACCGCCAGTATATACAAAAGTATAGTATTTTGTATATATAAATGTATAAGTGACTTAATTTATATTGCAGAGCTTCCCACGCCTAAAAATTTGAATACGTAGGATATGCCTACATATAAATAACGTAAGGATATGTTAACCTTAATAATTTGTCAAGCCAAAGCAGTAAAAAAAATTTTCTTTATATGTGCATATATTTATTTTACTACTGTCCTCTCCTTGTACAACTTTTCACTGAAATTTTCTCAACTTTTGTTTGGAACTGCGAATCGCGATTGACAAGCTTGTTATTTGCTTATGTATACTTTACTCTCTTTAAAAGATTACTTTTTATCTTCAATCTTGTTGCATGTGTGTGTGTAAAATAGTAAAACGTTGTGTATTAATGAGTCATCAAACCAAGCCAAACCAAACCACCTCCACAATCATCAGCACCACTACTATGCCGCTCAAGTTGTCGCAGTTTACAAGTAGAGTAGTTGTAGTATTATCACCACCACCACCGCAAAAATATAAAATCTATTAAATGAGAAATGTCAGGCGAGAGAGAAAAGAGTTTTGAGTTCACTCACAAAATATCACAATCGATATTATTATTATTATTATTATTGTGGCAAAAGTACATACATTGCTATCTGTACGAGTTCACTTGAGAAACTTAAGTTGTTATTGGAACTGGAGCAACATTAAATAATAATAAGGATCAGTTCTTCTTCACATGCCAGTCAGCAAGCCGCACAGTAACATAAGCATGTGCACAAAAACACAGACGTACAAATGTAATAAAGTGACAGTGTTGAGAATTTCAATGAACTGTTGTAAGAGTTAAGTTGAAAATGAAGTTGAGATATGTATTTTTTTTGCAGATAAGAGGCCAAAAAGAAAATGAGAAGAAGAAGATGAAGGAGAAGTGGACAAGACCAGTGAACTTGTTGCTTGTCAAAGGACACTCACATTAAATATTTCACAATTTCGTGTAAGATCCTGCCGATGATGATGATGATGTCAAATTTGTATGAAGAAAAATATATAAAATAAAATCCCTTGCAGAGAATAATTAATTTCTAATTATACTTATTTTTGGTATTAATTAGCGCGTAAATAAATTTTAAATGACACTTTGATGAGGAGAGGATGATGAACAAAGTAGAGGATTTTTCAGTTGAGTTTAAAGTAAAAGTTTTTGAGATCCATTGATTTTTCACTTAATTGATTTTTGGACGAAAAGGGATGATTTTAATTAAAATTGAGAGAGAAGTTTTAGAACCTTGGATTTGTAATTCATACAACAACAACACAATAATAACTAATTACCAAAAATACTATTATATAAATATTTACACTTTCAATTTATTTAAACTTTCATAAATAAGTAGTATAAATGGAAGAGAACAATGAATTGAATGAATGAATGAATATATTGAAATGCATGAATGAAATATAAATCAATGAGAAGAGATGAGAGTTTAAAAATTGATATACAAATGAGAGTTTACATACAAACTAATACACAACACATACGGCTATATTATCTATATATTTTTGTGCACGCACAAAAAAGTAGCCGAAATAAGTCAAGTCACAATAAACAAAGGGCAAGGCTAGCAGAAAAAATATACAGTGGACCACACGGCTTATTATAACATGAGACTGATGAGTAATAAGTAATACTATTAATATTAAAGATATGAAATGTACCACAACGAAATATTGAATATGATATTTTTATACTCTTAAGCTACTTAAAAATGTAAATGGTTATAGATATCTATATTATATATAGGTAGGTATATAAATGATATATATGGCTTATGATGACGTATAAAGGAATATATAAATTTTTTAGTCTTCTTCTTCAGTTCAGTATACTGGTGATAATTTTTCAGTTTTCAATGGCAAATGCATAAAAATATAAATATGCACATAGATAATATTTTTTACATATATTATCTACTTAAGTAGGTATATATTGAATATATATATATTCTATTATGGATTATATAATGCCATGCAGTACACACGTTCAGTTTCCTAACAAAATGCACTGATTTGATTTATTTTTATTATTATTTTTTTGTCTTTCGTTCTTCTTCTGAGTCACTCTCACAACAAAATAGAGAGAGAGAAAAAAAATTTGTTTAAAACGTGCTCTCTTGGTGTGGTCTGGTTCTCTTGTTACTCTTACGGTTTTTTAACACAAATATACATGCGCACATACAAACTCACATGCACACAAACACACGCGAGATCTTCTGTCTTTTTATTTTACTGTGACCCAGAGAGCGAGAGAAAAAAAAATGTTTTCTTTCTTTTCTTTTTTTCTTATTTGACTAGCTGACTGACTGACTGATAAAGATATATATAAAAAAATGTATTTTGAAGTGTGAAAATGTGTTAAAAAACCTTATTCCATGTAGAGTATATATTATGTATATTATATATTTGGCAGATTAGAATGGAAAAAAGGGCGATAAGGAGGAAAAACGGATGTTTCTGGGTTTTCTTGTAATATATTTTGTTGTTAAGCTTGTGATGATGATGATGATGATGGCTGATGGATATGGTTGATGATGATGAGTATTACAGTAGGATGAGTGCTACTGTTGTTATCATGACTTAAAGATGATCATGTTGATATTATGACGATAATGATAATATGGTATTATCATATAATATTATGTGCCTTATAAGTATATGCATATATATATAGGTATTATGCACCTAACTTGAATTTTTATTTTTATTATTACTCAAGCTATAAAATAAGCTAATATGCTAGCCTTGTAGTGTACGTACGTATTTTTTTTAAATCCTAAAGTTAAAGCATCGGACAATTTTTTAAACAAAAGTTATATTGTAGTTATTTTAGTGTACAAATATATTATACTGCCTATATATAAAATATATTGAGAAGCTTATTTGAAACTTGACTCTTGACTTGAAAGCATATTATATATTTATATTGATGAAAAATACAAATCCAAAGTGCAATTCAACTTTAACGTATGTAGCTTTTTTTATGAACTATACTTCTTACTTGACTTTTTGGCATTAGCTTTTAAAATAAATTTGGTTTAAAAAAAATTATAACAAGAGAGCGTATTGTATTTTGTATTATGAACTGTTGCTTCACTAATGAATGGTGATAGGGATGATCCTGATGATGATATGATATGTATACTCTGGTAAGGGAAAAAACGGCAAACTAAAACCACACGCCGGGATTTTACTATTATAAAAGTTGTTTTTTTCAAGTTACGTAAAAATTTGCACGTTTTTCTTGTTTATTTGGCACTGGCGTTTGTGGACTGTGTGGTACTAGTGCAGTAGTGTGGTATGATGATATTTGATATTTGTATGTGTGCATATATGTTACATACAATTAGTCAATTTGGGAAGAAAGGAGAAAAAACAGACACACACACAAGAGGAGTATCATCATCATCATTATCCTTATGAGTTTTGTATACAAGTTTGTTCGAGAAATATAAGGGATATATCCAAAGAATGAATAAGAAAAAAAAACTTTCGTCAGCAGAGTTTTGTGAGTGAGGATATTCTGAACATATGCAATAGTAATACAAATGGATGGATGAATGGAAAGAAGAAGAAGAGTACAAAGAGTGTTCTGAAATGCTCTCGTTATGCCGATGATGATGATGACGATGACGATGATGCAGAGTGAAGAAAAAAAGACGCAAAAGACAGGCAGAAGAAAAAAGAGACTGACATTATATGCTTCTTACGTAATTCAAAGTATCAAGTTTCTCTTGTCTTTTTCTTGTGCGTACGTGTGCATTAATGGAAGGAAATGCACGTAAGAAATTGTAATAGTAAAATCCGAAACCGGGATACAAATGTGGAATAATGTCGTCAAGAGAGCGAAAATATAATACTCCCAATAACAACGGTATACAGTTTTGGTGAAGGAGGATTTTGAGTTGAACGCGAGCTATATGTTGTATTATGTGGGGTATTTATGCATACATACGAAATATGAAACGTGTGAAGAAGAAGACGAAGAAGTAAAAGTAAACATTGCATAATGATAACATTAAAAATGTCTTGTTCAATATTGGCAGTGGCATAACAGCAGCTGCCAGGAGGACGGACAGACGCCACAACTCAGCAAACACAAACACCAAAAAAACAGATTGAAAATTATAATCATTTTTATTAAACAGCAGAAAATAGTATACTGCCAAGTAGCTGCGAAGAAGGAGAAGGTTAACTATATTTATATTTTTGTGGACATGCATATTATTTTGTATTTATTTTGCTGATGATGATGAATTGAAATTAATGATACTCATACATTTACAGCTGCATAAGCAAAACAAGAATATTTATATGGAAATATAGAATATCAATAGGCATAATAGGGTTGGAAATAAATGCACTTTTAAAAAATGTGCATATTTTGCAGCAGAGCAGAAAAGAAAGAGTGTGGGATCGTAAGAAGGAAGAGAAGAAGATATAATATGTTGTTGATGATGATGATGATGATGACACGAGTGGCATTGAAATAAGAAATAATAATATCTCAGCAGTTTTGTCAATTATGTGTGTATTTTGTATATCCACAGTGTGGATTCCACACACTTGTTTTTTAAGAGGATGCAGATCATCAATTTAAAGTATTAACAGATTGCAAGCTTCTCTCTGCTGCTGCTGCCTGACAATGTGGAACTACTAGCGACATTTTTTTTAAAAAAATTGTTAGTGTTATTGAAGCTATTTTTATGATCCTGCATACCCAATTTTATTGCTTTTGGCAAATGGTTTTACTTAAGAAAAATGATGATGATGATGGCGACGATGTACAATATGTCGATATAGTTAGTGTTATTGTAATATTAATGCTTATAGCGCTTTTAAAATTTAATTGATTTCAAGTTCACAGTCATAGTCATATATTTAGTTTTCGCTTATTACTTGATGCACACAGTGCGCATCAAAGAAAAAAACAAAAGATGGAAAAAAAGAAAGAAAAAAACTACCATGCATGCAGGAAAAAATATACGTAAACGAGGAAATTTAATAGTTGCATCGACTATTTTTTAAATTAAATTTACTGCTTTCACGTGCATTTACTATATATACTTATTTGTCAAATCATAGGAAAGTTAAGTTGGTATAGTAATAAATCATAAAATGTAATGAAGAGAGATGCGCACAAGTAGAGATCTAGGAGACGAAAAAAATATATATCCAAAAATCTGGTACAAATTGGTTTTAAATATGACAAAACATATAATATAAATACCTACATAAAAATTCTTTTTTTTGTGAGTCAGTAAAATACGTATATTTTATATATTCGTAAAACTGACAGTTTCAAACTGTGTAACATACAGTATTGAATATATACTTTAAATTTATAAACATTCTCTCTTGGGATTTTATTTTCTGTTTTAAACATAAAAAATATTTGGAAGTTGGAAAACGTTTTTTCACTACAAAAATATATGTATACATACCTACTTGACTTGATAGGGTAGATATATATTTTTTTTCAAACGAGTGCATAAAAATAAAGGAAAGCATTATGTGTGGAGTAAAAGTAAAAAGGAGTAGTTTTCATGTGAATCATGATGATGATGAAGTACTTCTGCTAGCTGTTCTATGTATAAAAATGTATATTTATGTTGGATTATAAACCAAATGTCAAGTCAACTCAACAATTTTTGTTGGAAAAGAAAAAGAAGAAACACAAAAAATACCAACAGCATTTTTTTTGTGTTTGTAATTTGTACAGACTTGATATGGCAGATACTGCGCAGTTTTTTAAAAAAAAATCTCTGTTTTTTTAAGTTTATAAAAACAGCGAGACTATACACACTCCTGCTGCTACGTAATTAATTATATTAGCTTTTCTTTTCAGTATTGACATTTTATAGACGCTTTTACCAGGCAGCAAAAATGTTTTTTTTAAGAAAAGAAATGGGAAGGGTTATAGTATAGGATTTTTTTAGAGAAGGTAACTGTAAACCAGAGAAAATGAAAAAGTGACTCAAAGCAAACGTTTATTTTTTTTCAATTTTTTTTCGTGGTTTCATATCAATCTACTTTTTAAAGAGAACTAACGTCGGAGAAAAGTCAGGAAAATAAATTTAATTGGGATTTTGTCACTTGTCACATGAAAAACATGCTAGCAACCAGAACCGCAGTGTCTGTACCGAGTACACACAGAGAGCACACATTTATACAAGTAGGTATAAAGTACAAAAAAAATTGTAAAGAAACTGTGTGAAAGAGTGAAAAAACCTTCTCGTCACTACGTGCAAAAAAAAATTCACAAGGATGTTTAACAGATAAACAAACAAACCACCACCGCAGGTTAATGAATTGGCGGCCACAAAAATTACAGAATTATGTATTTTTTTAAGAACTTTGATCATTGACGTGTGATGTTGATGACGCCTGTTTTTATGCAGTGTTTCTTCCCAGAGCAAAATATTTTCATTTTAAATGGAAAGTAAGTACCTATTTATTTCCTTTTTTTGATCAGCAGATCTTTTAGAAAAATAAAAAGTTAAATGATCGACACGGAATTTGCAAAAATAGAAAGATCACAGAAAGTCAATAAGCTTTTACCCTAAAAATTAAAAAAGCAAATTACTATGAGCTTTTAATGATATGCGTGGTTGGAGGGCAAAAATAAAAAAACGTTTTTATTTTTTATTATTATTTTATTTCCAAGAAAATTTTATTCAAGTAAAAAAATGTATATAGTCGTCTTGTGGGAAGCAAACATGGTGGGCGTACATCTTTAAATGTGTAGGGATGATAATAATGGCAAGGATTAAAAACAGTTTCAAAGTTCAATAAGCTAAGCTGTCAAGCAAATCAGTTAAAAAACAAGTATAAAAAAAGTGTAGGGAAAGAATTTTTTTTTGTGTTTTAAAAAATACACAAGATTTTTTTCGGAGGAGTCCGTGCGCATAATTTGCCAGATGAACGTTAGGTACTTTAATGCGGTGGGACGGGATTTTATTTATTTACAAATAAAAATATATATTTGCTTTCCCAATAAAACAGTCAGTTGCAAACATTCAACCACACAAAACCACTTTCATCTTATTTTGTTGAGATTCCCTCCTTGTACTCCTTTTCATCCGTATCCTCCCCACATTTTTTTCAAATTTACTGATTTAATCTGTGCTCTTGGTTTACTTGTCGCAAAATAGTGTCGTTTTGAGATGCGATGGTGGAATGGAAAATAATATTTTTGTAAACAATTTACACTTTTTTGTACATTCAACTTTTATTTGCCAAGTGGCCAAGTTGAAATGTTTTTCTTTTTGGTGGAGTAGAGCTGCAATTCAAAATGACTTTTGGTCCATGGTGATCATGGTGGCAGCTCAAAAAACGCATTTATGTATTTTTTTTTTAAAATAAAAATGTTTAATTGACGTCATATCTTCATCTTCATATCACTTTTTTATAGCGCATTTGCAAATGATATATACGCTTTTCTCGCAAAACACATTTAAACAAGTACTCTTCTTATTACATTTTATTATTATTGCCGTAGGTAATTTAAGTGGGTCGTCTTATATTTTTTGGTCCCGTGTAAAAATTACAAATTGAATTTTTGTGGGTTGGATGGTGTGAAAATGGCTATAATGATCATGTACACGGCTGTCCCTGTCAATAATAATTTTCTTTCCATCTCTCTCTCTCTATTTATTTCTCTCTTTTCTTTATGCACACTTGTTTCAATTCAAGAAAAAAATCTAAATGGGAGATTACGAGATTAGTGTAATATTTCTTTCTGTGGGAAATGAAAACATAATCGTAATGATTATATGGCTGCTATAAAGGCTTTGGGGTTTTGGTAATGATGACAATTTCAATGCCATCTTGATAATGAGCAGACTAATGGCCATGTGATTATTCATATTTATGACATGTTTGAAATTAGAGAAGCAAGTGTACATAACATGCATACATTAAATATGTACATACATGCGTGAAAAATAAAATATTATTTTTAAAATAAATTGGTTGGTATATTTTTTGAACGCTTACCCAACATGGACTGGGTGAGATCCGCAAGGAACTTGTGGATATCATCAGGATTCTCACGAATGGTTTCCCGAACAAATGTTTCAAGCAAGGCGGGTAGACCCTTGGGTATGCTTATCTTTTTCCAATAGACGGAAACTGATGACGGTCTGTATGGAAGCTCCAGTTGATAATTTTCCGAATCCATTTTTCTTTTTTTCTTTTTGTCTAGATGGGTTATTTTGGATATTGATTACGATTTAATGTATAATAATCTCACAAGGTATTTTCAAAAAGTAAAAAGTTAATTAAGAAATTTTAGAATATTTTTTTGTAAAAAACGCAAAAAGTTGGCTGGCTTTTTTGGTTGTTAGTCTGCACTGGACTGAGATAAACTGATTCTAATATTGTTTCAGCTGGTCAGGTTTATAAACTTTTGCCGGCAGTGTCAATCAATCATTTTTACTAATAAAATATACACAAACACACCTGACAAAAGCTACTCTTTCATGAAGCTATATATGTTGTGGACTTAACTTGCTTTTTTTATCCGACAAAAAGTCATGCACTCATGCGGCAGTAATCTATGTGGCAATGCTTATATTTTTTGTTGTTCCAACCAAGTTGCTTGGCTATGTGGATCGATGATATTTTTTATTGTGTTCTGGACACTTACTTGGCGGAGTATACGTAAAAAGTGAAGGAACGCATAAAAAGCGTCCGGTTTACTTTGTTAAGCTTTATTAAAAAACAACTGGAAAAATACAAAAGCAATGATTTTGATTTTATCAATGGAAAAAAACAACAAAGGTAAACAAAACATAACAAACATTTTATTACCTGAAAACAACAAACAAAAATATTTACTAAATGGTATTCAATAAATATGCGCGACATTCGAGCAAAAATAAAGATATTAACCTGGAAAGTGTATAGTTTACGTTAATTTTTATTACATTTTCATGCAGTCTATTTACCAAATTGACTTTATTTAGCTCACTCCTTCTTATTTTTATGAATTGCTCAATTATTTATTTGTTTAGCCCAGAATGCATGAACAGTCATGGGTCAGCAGTCATTATATTGCGCTTTGTCTGGAAAATTTTGTTTGTAGTAGTTTGGTGATTTTCATATCACCGGCAGAATGCATAATACAATGCACACATGTAATAATGGATATGGAATGAAAGAATGTTTCATATCAAAATCAAGAGCATAAAAAACAAGTTGGTGTTGTCCCGTTTTTTTTTGTTGTGGATCATTTTCTTTTTTTAGTTGCTGATGACCAAGTGCCCGCTACACTTGATTCATTGCGCACCTGCTGGTCCAATGGAATGTTACCAGTTTGTCCAAAAGTACATTTGTTTTCTCCGTCTTAAATATTATTATTGCTTCTATTTTTACTCTGGGGTCTTGAGAGGCGGAAAAGAAGAATAGAGCCAATCAAATAAAAAAGCATTTTGATCGTCTATTTATTGTTTTGTTTACCAACAATAAATAAATATGTCATTGACAGAGTGTCATTTTTTTATTCCATATTATTGTATATTGGGGAAAAACACAACTATTATTTCCAATGAGTTTAAAAGGCTTTTTTGTCAATAATAAGCATGTGCAAAGTGTTGAGGAGGAAGGAAAATATGGAATAATTCAAAAAGCTTATGATTAGGAATATACATACGTACTTATGTACAATATTTGTACTACAAAAGACATGCGCGTGCACTATCGACAAGCTAATTGTAAAAAATTCCCAATATATTTATGTATACCTATATAAAATGTAAAAAGCATTGAAAAGTGTATTTATACTTGCGTCAAGAAAACTATATACTAGTTGTGGTTCCAAATAATTAAACAAGAAAAATCCGATAGTGAAGCAAGAATAGATAGACATTTTCCTCAGAAAAGATGTATCGTAATGTCGAGGCTTTCAGTGGATTTCCTTTTTTTCCTTCTATAAAAATTGTAGTAAAAAATGAGTCGTAACGTATTACTTATGTTTGTAGTTTATACCTACATTGTAGATTACAATATGATTTGTTTCTCAGGAATATGTGTTTAAGCAATGATAATATTGTTAATAATAATAATAAGTTATCTAGTTGACCACCCCTGATATTAAATATATGTAAATATAAATACCAATATAAATAAAGTACAAAAAGCTGGGGCTATAATAGCTCACACGCACAAGTACAAAAGTCATTAACATCAAAGAACATTATTGCTTCTAGGCAGTCGTAGATTATTGCTCCATAAACAAATTAGTGTTTAAATGGAACTTAAGTAATGAGAGACGTATTTTACCTTCATTATAGCTCTGATTGCACTATGTTTTTGAAACCTTGAATATCTGCTATTTTTCTCACAAGAATAGCCAACCTGGTTGAATTGAAACAAAAATTAAGTGTAATCAGGATCAGCAGAACACCTGTACACACACACACATCTTTATTTTTAGCACCTTTGTACACCCACGCATGTAAGGAAGCAAGTACATCAATGTAAATAGGCTGGTGTACAGGTGGACTTTATCCTCCGACCTTGTTTTTTTCTAATAACAATACAAATTGACAACATGAATAATACAACAATGATATCCGAGGGGTTTAAAAGAATTCCCCTCCACTTTTGGATATGCTATTTTCTCGATTCAGAAGATGGGGTTTACCCAACTCTTAAACCCAATCTCCAGTTTACATGCAGGTCTCAGGGGATGTATCTTACAGGGAAGGAGGCAGGACGTGTTCTATCTATCATTATTCTTGTGCTCATTTACACTGTTGGCTTGTTTGGATTTGTGACAAATGTGCTGAACGTGGTGGTCCTCAGGAGATCCCTCAAAGGGGCTTCGGTGTCAATGAAAAGGCTACTCATTGTGCTCGCCGTTTCTGAACTGTTTGGTTGTATCTTTTCAATGATATACACAACAGTGATCATTGCCATTCAAGGTATTTACCTATGTAAGAGGGTTTAAAATTAGTAATTTTTTGTAATTTAAAAACATGTTTAATTTTAATATATTTTTTATTTATTTTTGGAAAAGAAAATCTTGACCGGTCAGAAGAGATTTTGATAACCCTTAAAATAATCAACGCTTTCTTTGGATTTACAAGGACCTCTGCCATTTACATAACCATTTTGGTAACAGTAGAGCGCTACCTTGTGGTAGCCTTCCCCATCAAATCCAAATCCTGGCTGTCGCCAAAAAAGTCGCAGATTTATCTGTGCAGTGTCGTTGTTTTCTGTCTGCTCCTAGCCATTCCCTGGATATTAAACTCCAGCGTAACAAAAAACATGTACATTGATCTCGTCCCAAATAATAGCCCACTTGCCGAATTTCCCTACATAATCAATAACACAGAGTTTGGGAAAATGATCTATCCAAAACTAAGACATGTGCTGCTGGCAGCAAACTTTGTGGCTCCGTTTCCACTCATTCTTATCTTCAACATTTTGTTGTACAGATCGGTAAAAATTTAATAATTATTTCATATAATTATGATTAATTATAGAATTATTTTTTTCTAGAAAAGGGCAATTAAATCTTTTTTGGTCTGCATGTGTGCCTATTTTAGATCCACATCTGGAGCAAAAGCAGACAGAGTCTTACACGAACTCAAAAGAAGGAAATTAGTGCTGCCAAAATGTTTTCGGTTGTTGTCCTTGTCCTCCTCCTGTGTCACACTGTGTCTTGCGTCATCTACTTTACTTCGCAGTATCTCATGGTAATTCATAGGGAGCTGCTTCTTCTCCAAAATTTTGCTACCACGCTCAGTGCGGCCATCAACTTTTTAGTCTACTTTGGATTTGGAAAGGCGTTCAGGTACGAGTTTAGGAAGCTCATGAAATCAAAATGGGCAACGGTCAGGGGACAACCTCAGCCTGTTACTGATACTGGAGCTCAATCAAGTAGAGAGGGGGAGTCTTCGATTGTGATGAATAGTGGGGGGAATAGTGGTGGCAGAGGGAGTGATAATCAGGGCTGTGTTGCAACAACCACATTTTGTACAAAATTGCGGGGGTGTTGACAAAACAAAAACTAATTACCTAATTATTATCATATGACAAAAATTGTACAAAATAGTTATTTTATTTTACATCCTTTTTTGGAAGATAACTCAGTTATAACCTTGAAATATGGTTTTATTTATGCAATTAAATTTTAATGAATCCCGGGATTTATTTATGTAATTAAAAAAAAAGATGATTATAATAATTAGCTGCGAATTTATCATAAAAAAGTTCATTGATTCGATGGATATAGGCATTGCCATTTCTTTGAATTTTCATGATGACACTATTAATTTGTTATTTATCTCTTTAAAATGGACCGCAATTCCAGCCTTTGCATTTTTTTTATCTCGTTAATGAAATGTTGTAAGTCAACATAATATACACAATAGCATGACATATATCAGTATTGCACTATATTCAATACTTTGAAGTCTAAAGTTTGCGTACACATCGATTATACCAACAAATTGGCCATAGGTTTCAGTTCACGTCCACCAAAACCAAACACATTTCCGGTGAATATCTACCCAATACTCACAAAATTGTATAATGACATGACAAGCTGGTAATTTAAATACAATACATTTCATTAGCACCATTTCACTGACTTATGTGTAGAGTAGTACAAACACATTGTTCATCATGTATATTTTTAAATAGGTACGCATTTAATTTTTTATTGTAAACCTCGGATCAATAAACTCATTGAACTTAAACTTTTTAAACATGAAAAACTCGAAATTTCAATCAGCTTCTTGCACAAATTCTATAATAAGCAGCGATAGCCAATCCAAAACTTTATTGGGCTTCTGGACTTGCTATCTTATTGACATTCCCGATAATTGTTCCCCAAAGGAAATTGTCCAACAATACTCAGAAAACAGCAATTCCTTGTACAGTTGCTTCTTTAAAACAAAATATTTAGCGGGGGAGGATGCAGGTCCCATCTTTTGTGTCATCCTTTGTGTTCTTATTACCATCATTGGGCTGATTGGAGTAGCCGCTAATATTGTGAATATCCTGGTTTTGAGACAATCCATGAAGGGCTCATCCATTCAAACCTTGCTTGTCATTCTAGCTGGTTTTGATATGCTGGCGAGTTGTTTTGGTGTGGTGACTGCTTTGCTTTTGCAAGTCATTTTGGGTAAACAATAAACAAATAATTTTACATTATTTTTATATTCGCATTCTTGAATAATAATTTTATAAATGCTTATTTTTCTATTTTTTAATTTCAGATGACATTGATAGGAAGGAACGGACCATGATAGCCTTCAAAGTGTCCTTTCTACTGTACTCATTAGGTAATTAATTGAAATGGGCATTTATATATATCCACTGCAGAGTATAGCTTGATTGCTTAAAAACTTTTAATTTATTTTGAAAGGTCGAACTGGCTCGATATACATGACCATTTTGATAACCATCGAGCGCTATTTTGTCGTTGCCCACCATTTCCGCTTCAAAGACTGGCTCAACTCACGTCGACCCTTGGCGCTTGTTATATTCTGGCTATTTCTCATTCTGCTAATCAATCTGCCTTGGTGGTTGAACTCTACGATTGTCAGTACTACTACTATTGCCAGTAGTGGTGGTCATCAGCAAAGGAGAGTTATCAACCCAGGATTTAGGAAGGGCCCTCTTTCAAAATTCCCCTTTATTTACGTTGCAACATCATTCGGGCGATGGTATTACTCGACTTGGTTCCGACCACTTCACGTTTTTTTTGATTTTGTATTGCCATTTCCTGTATTACTACTCTTTAATGGATTTTTATACATATTTGTAAGTTAAATTTTTAAAGTTTTTTTTAAATCCTCTCATTTTTACTTTGTTTTTTAAAAACTTGTTGATTTAAAAAAAATCTTCAAGATTCACAAATGGAACAAAAGACGAGAGGCCCTGACAGGATCCCACATTCGGGAAGTGAACGCTGCGAAAATGTTTTCCATCATTGTTCTCGCTCTACTATCCTGTCACGCCTTTGCAATTATCGACTATATCATCAACGAGATAACCAATAATGTTTACAGAGAGCTCCTTCTATTTATAATGTTAGCAGTGACGCTAAACGCTACAATCAACTGTTTTGTGTACTATGCCTTTGGCCAGGATTATCGGGAATACTTTTGGCTACTGGTGGG
>JAITYZ010002579.1:0-11953 GCA_027744595.1 Paronellides praefectus
ATTCAAACAAAAAATATATAATAATAAGAGAGAAGAGAGAGACAGAGACAGAGAAGAAGAATAAATTGTCGTAGTCGGTTGGAGCTATTATTATTCCCGTTCCATTATATGCAAAATAATAATAATAATAATAATGTGACGACAAAAGGAATAGAAAAAAGACAAAGTATATAAAAAACGAGTCCGTTTGCCTGTGTGACTTTGGTAAGTGAGTCACAATAATGCATACAACTCACAGCTGAAAAGCTATTAATTCTTCTCTGCTCAGTTCTCTTATTATTATTATTATTGAAGTTGCACTGTCTTTAATGTACATAAAATATATATATATTTTAATTGTATATATTTTGAGTTTTCATCAAAATGACAAATATGTACGGACACACAAACATTGTATGCACCGATGGTAACGCTTGTGCATTCTGAGAAATATGGGAAGGATTTCAAAAAAGGAAGATTAATATGGCATACATATATCTACCTATATACGAGAGATGAGTCGAGTCGGATCGGAGGAGACATGACAAGGGAAAAAAATGAAATTACTCACAAAAAAAGAAGGAGAGTAAATTCTGTAAAACCTCAAACTCGGTTCCCATCATGCTTAATCTTCCACTACTACAAACTACAGTCGCACCACACATGATATTATTATGGGGATGATGATACATGCCTGCATGAAACGATTGAATGAAATTATTATAATAAATGCCACTGCTGCTGCCGCATCTACTGATGATGATGATGGGATGGATGGTTTTCAAGCAGAAAATGGAATAAAACGATCTAAAAGATAATGGCAGTGGTTTTTTTAGAACAGTAGCGAGTAAGCAAGAAAGAGAGAGAGAGAGATAGGTACCCATCCATCCATGCACACATGCAATCTTGTTCTGTGGGGAAACTGCAAGGAACAATACAAAGCAATCAGGAAAAAATATGATGATGCCTGTTATTCTTTTATTCTCTCCCTTTCGTCGACATGATCATCATGATCATCTGGTTACCTCATAGTGCGCCTCATACTCACACTCATTCCCCATCATTATCCTTTTATTACACATAATATTATTACTCCGCTCCATGTGTATTTTTCAGAAAGGTGGGTAGGCAACGAGTAGTAGTGTGCCATACGAAGAAAAATAAGATGAAGGCATATTTTTTATTTTGCATTTTTTTACAAGAAGAATGACATGAAATCAAACTGGTATGCTGGTAATGATAATCCGCTACACGGATATAATATAATAGTAATCTACCTACCCAGGTATAAACCTAATTTGTTAGTATGCAGTAGTAATTAAGTTTACACTCTGGATTTATATAACTAATGCTTCCCAAATCAGCTGGAGATTTGTTTTTCTTCGGCAGATTATCTTTGTCAAAAAAAAAAAATACAAAATAATCCAATCCCAGTTGCACTCCTTCTGCCGATCCTTCTCTCTTTCTACCTATTATTTCGTAATCATCGCTGAGTGATACACAAAAACAAGATGATGATCAAAGAGGAAGCTGATGATGATGATGAGAATCATGTCATACACACATAATATTTTGTTGGAGGCAAACCACACCGCCACACCACTGCTACTACTACACCCGCTGATTTCTACTTCCATTTTACTAGAAAAAGGGGATAATTTAATGCAATTTGTTTTGTGTATTGTGTGGGGAAAAGCGACTTGTGGAGATGTATTTTTTGTCATGTATATTTGGAGATGTGATAATACAGGGCAAGTGTAACAGGGCATTGTATGGAAATCAGCAGGAAAGAGAGGGAGAGGAAAAATGGGATTACCTTCCCTCTTCTCTGCTGCATCATCTCACCTTCCAGAATACCAGCAGCAGCATACATAGCGTTTAAAGTAAAGTGCAGCCCAGCAAGTGGCATGATTTCAATTTTTATTTTTTGAAGGAGCAGAAAAGGAAACTGTGGATGATACTGGCCTGGCCATTTTACAATATTCATCATGGTTATGATGATAGCGATGTTGATGATGATGATGAGATGAAAAGGATGAGAACTTGAGTAACATACCATTTTACATTTTTTGGTATGTGTGTGTGTGAGAGAGAGAGGAAGAGAGGTAGAAAGAGAGACAGATGTCATGTGACTGATCTGATCTAAAGAAAATGATAAGAGAATAAGCGTCACAAAACGTCATCTTTTTTATCTCATCCCTTTTTCCCTACTTTTTCTAAATGATTATTTCCTTACTTTACTTTTTTTCTTAGTTTTTTTTGGGTTGAGGTAGTCGGCCATACATATCAAATAAAAAATTAGTATCTTCCTCAAAACTATTTTATTCCAGAAAAAGGGCCCCACACACACACAGAGAGAGAGAGAGAGAGAGAGAGAGAGACGACAGACACTCTGAAAACTTTTTTTCTCGTCTTGAGATTGCATTTTTTTTATCTTGCCACCAATTTTCAGTGTTAGTTCATCTGTGCGGTTGCAGTTTTCATTGTCTGGCCAGATAGAACGAAAAAGAAAGATGGGATGTGTGGATGAAAAACATGAGACTCTGCAGTGCAACACGAGGAGGATGATGATGAGCAAAACCCTTATAAAAAAACTCTGCTGCTTGCAGTCTGAGTGTATGTGCTTTGTGTAGCAGAGCATGCTGAATGTTGTGACAGATGAAGGACATAGTTGACATGACGTCGAGTGTGTGGGGATTCCAGCATGATGTATCTTTGTGTACCTAACGGATTTTTACACTCTTTCCTTCTTCCTTTCCCAAAAAACTCTGTTTGCTTTCTTCTAAAACACATGATATTATTTATAAACACCCAAAAAAAGCGTGTCATATTACGTACAAACTTTTTCTTCTTCTTTTTTTTCGCTCTCTCAAAACTTCAGGGAATCTCTAAAAAAAACCACAACCAAAATTTCTTTGCAATATCAGCAAAGTAGTTATATATTTTTTCTTGTTCAAAGTGAGAGCACTCTCATGAAAAAAGATGAGATGGGTGAGAGGAGTTGACTTTTGTGTTGACTAAAAAATACCACGGTGGTGGCTATCTCAGCATGAAAGAGCGAGAGAGATGATGAAAAAAATATATTAGAATATGCAATCTTTTTCTAAACTTTGTTTGTTTCTTATTATGTATTTCTTCAAATTGTACAAATTATTATTATTATGCAATCTTACCGGCTCCCCACAAAAAAATAAAATTATGTGTAGGAATGTACAAAAAAAACAAGTAGATGTAGTACATGTTGATATATTATTATTATTATTATCATTATTATTACTATTCTAGCACTTGTTGATGTAAAGAAATATTTGAGTCAGTTCTTCTCAGAACTGTGCATTTCATATTGTTCTTTCAAGAGAATAATGGAAAGGAGTAATAAAAGGACAGGATATTATGAGAAAAGAAGATTAAAAAATATTACCAGGATATTTCCCCTCTTTACAGATTACATTTTTTTTATTGCGAAGAAAATAAAAAAAAATTAATATGAAACATGAGGATTGGAGATTGGAGAAAAACGGATTTTACTTTATTATATTTTTTTGCGAAATTTCGATGACTCAGGTAGCTACATCGTAGCGTCATAAACCCTCTCTGAATATTTGTACTTTATTGCTGTGCTACTTGGTACTTTATGTCAGGGTACTTTTTTGTTCGATGCGCATGTACGCTGCTGATGATGAAGATGATAATGAAAAAAATATATAAATAAATGACAAGTGGAAAGAAAAAAGGTTAGATTTTGCAGCACCATAAAAATTACTGGCAACAAAAAAGGTTGACATTTTAAATTCCAACAAAAAATATCAGTGGGTAAAATAATATTTCGGTGGAAAAGAAGCAAAAAATATATGTATTTTTTTCAATACAAAAAAAATTCCAAACGAACAAGTCATAGAAAGAAAGAGGCACGATCCTTTCTTCCGACAATATTAACTTTTTGCATTAAGAAAAAAAAATCTGTCATTTTCATGCAGGTATGTACTCAATTGTATTATGTATATATTTCGGTTTGATATTCAAAAGAATTTAGCTGATGTACTTTATATTATTATTTATTATTATTAATATTCTTCGTATTATTATTTATGATTCATCCCAGAAATGACAAGACGTTTGAATTGGATTTTTTTGGAAGACTAATGGCAAAAAAAAGTTTTGAGATAAATGATATGGTTGACACTTATTTTTTGTTGCTTTGATCATCACATCAGCATTTCAAATGAGAGACGCCCTTTTTGCAAAAAAAAGAAGAAGCAGAAGACACAAGACGTTTATTAAAAAATCATTTTTTTTCAATCTTCTCAGGTTTTTGCATTTTGTTTTTCAGCAGAAGCAGCATTTTTATTATTTTGCTTGTAGACAACCACAAGTTTTATGTCACCTTTGTGGAATTTTTCATTGGTATAAACTATAAACTTGCACACATACCAAAAAACACCACGCACTCCATCACAGATGATAACATATTGAAAAAAAATATAACCTCTCTGTCATTTATTCCATATTAGTCTTCATATATTATATCTTTTTTGCAGCATCATCCCAAGGCAGAGATACAAGAAAAAGAAAAGGCTGCACAGCTGTCAATGACTTTTTTTGTGAGCTGACTTGACTGCAAACTTCTTATTCTCTCTCACATGAGCAGTTTTTCTACCTGGCTATGATATTGCGTATTATTTTTATTGCATCATGTGTCTGTGTCATAATTCCAATATATAATATCCACAAGTGATATACCTTCTACACTTTTCTCCGCTCAAGCTCACTTCATGCGCACTCTCTCTCAAAGTGTCAAATGTTATTAAACTGGCGGACCAAGAAAAAATGAGAGTGATGCCGACATCTCCCAAGAATATTATCAGCTCTGACATGTTTCATTGTCACATTGTTCTTGGTAGAAAAAAATGCTGGTTTTCTCTTGTGTTTTGTGTGATCTGGCTTTTTGTCGAATGGCTTGTCTCTTCTTTTTTTGTGGTAGGTTGGTACAAGAAAGTAAGGTGGTAAAGAAGTAAGCATGACTCACTGGAAAACAGCACAACTGACTGACTTGTTTTGCTACACCGAAATACTTGGAATCCCCAACAGTAAATACAAAATGCTTTTGACAATGAACAATATTTTGTAGGTATAATCAATCTAGTGGAAATGTTTTATATTTTTTTCTGTATAGTATCTTTTTTTCTGTGTTCAACAAAATTAAACACAACTGTTGATTAAAAACTACACCTTGTTTGATCACAGGTTCTTGTCGCATGATATCACTCTGCTGATTGTTATCTCTGCTGAGAGCCAACAAAAAAATTTGGAAGAGAGAGATGGCCAATGAGAAAGAGTGCATCCCAGTGACTTGACTTGACATGCTAAAACGTACATGGTATATAATATAATATTGTACTGACTTGACCAACCGTCCGTTGTAATACCGTCACCCTCATCTCAACAAGCCACAGACCATGATTCAACTTGACGGATGAACATGAACCCTCTGTCTGTACACTCATGAAAAACCCATAACAGCAGCCCAGTCAGTCAAGAAGAAAAAAACGAGCTACATAAATGTCCAGTAAAACAAAAGGACAAAGAGAGAGAGAGAGAGAAAAGAAGAGAAAATAATAATAATAATAATAATAACAGGCAATTTTAACAATTTGTGTGTTTCAGGTGGTCTTGAACTTGGTCCTGTTTGCACTCCACTGCATTCCAGCATACTTGAAATTATATTTCCACCGCAACAACAACATATCACATTATTATTATTATTATTACAACTCTGGCCGCTTCCCCCCGCATCAGAATAAAATCCCAACATGTTTTTACCTGTCCATCTGTCATGTACTATTAAATACAGAAATAAATAATGCACATTGCACAACATAGAAACAGAAAAAAAGAAAATGTTTCACTTGCCTCAATTTGTCCCTATTATTTTTTTGTATTAAAATGAAAAAGGAACATTGTTCCTTGGTTACAAGAACAAGCATCCACCACTGCATATGACAGTCATTGGGACATGATGACCATGTAGAGAAGTGGAGAGAGAGAAGTGCATATCAGTGAGCAACCACCGTTACCAATTGGACATGTCATGAGAGAGAAGAGTTGTGTGGTGGCGGTCAGGTGGCTTCACAAATAATTTCATTATATTCTACCTTGTTTTTCCCTTCAAAAGAAGAAACAAGAAGTGTGGAGAGCGGAGGACGGGATGATGGCATGCATATATTATAATATCATGTATTTCCTTATACTTTTCTGTGAGTAGATACGTTACAGAATGTTGTACTAATCTACTTCCATTTGAGGCAGTCAATGGTGTGTATATACATACATGGATATATGCCCGTTTACGGGAAAGATGACAAAGAATACGTAAGCAGCAGCAGCCTTGTTGTGTTGTTGCCTTTTGCATAATCAGCTCTCACTTTCCACTAATCCTGGTTTTCCTTCTTATTATTTTGCTATGGTTGGTGAGTTTTTTTGTGTGTGTGTGTGTATGTGTACAGCAGGTGCTCTTGGTGGTATCCATAGGTTCTTCCCAACAAGAAGAAAAAAAGTTCGTGTGTCTGTGCCCATTTCCCTACTCCCGGGATTAGAGTATTCATCCAGCATTATGGATATTCAATAAAAAAAGAGAAAAGAACAAGTTGAAGAAGAAGGGAATTAGGCGTTACAAAACTTGTTCTTATTATGTCACTCGTAGGGTATCTCTCTCTCTCTCTCTTCCCCTCTCTTTCTATGACAATATTTTTTATACCTTTTTCCTGCTTTTCTGTAATCTCAGATTAACCTGCTTTCAGCACGCACCGCACATCCACATAGTCAACTATATGGCAGCAGCAGTGGTGGTGTGGTGGCGGTGATCATCCCACACAGCATTCCAGACATGAACACAACTTTTTTTGCTTGACTTTCCACTACTCACTCTACAAAAACCCATGCGCTTATAATGTACACCAAGAGAGAGAGGACCAACAACAGGATATTTTTTTATTATTGACGACGAGGACGAGTCACAGCAAAACCATATATTAGGCATAATTAAAAAGTTAAAAGAGTCAAGTGGAAAAGGAGAAAGGAGAGAGAGTGTGTGTGTGTGCGGTGCGGTGGTAAATGGTGTGCTTTGCTTTGGCCTCTCTGCTTTACTTGTAGTCATCGTCGCACACACACAACGACTACCCCGCCTGTTCACTGTTCATCAATTCCATTAATTAGAGGCTGTTGTTGTTGGTCGTCGAGGTAGTAATGCTGGTGTTTTTCTCCAGAATTTTATACTCCACTACTACTACCCACCATATTATATAGCATGTATGGTCATATGTGTGTTGTCGTGTGTGCTCCGTGGACAAAATTGAGAGGGCGATCATTATCATCATGCTAGTCTTCGTCATCATCGCCATCCCCATTTTCAGCCTTTCTTCCAGGCTTTTTTGAATGGAGCCAGCAGCAAGCCTGCCTGCTTCCCTATGCCTTTCCTACAAGTAAACAGAGAGAGTGATAGAGAGAGAGTTATAATTTGTACTCTCATTCTCTCTGGTATGCTCCCTCAGAGTTCTGGTCTCGGGGCCTCTCTCTCTCTCTCTCTCTCTTCCTTTCTTTCTTTCTCCCTCTGAGGATCATGTGCCAAGTCGAGTGGAAAAAATATAACGAGCTTGCTTCACTTTAGACTCGACTCAACGCAAACTCTATCTATTTTTTTGCTTTGCTTGCTTTCCTCGTCTCTCTCTATCTAAGTGAGAGTAGTAAAAAGTGCCGCTACAAACTACTACTACCAACATGTACACAGCTTTTTTTGTATCATTTTAAAATTCTATAGCAGCAGAAGCAAAGCAACTTAAAAATACAGTCATTCCTTTAAATATATATATATATATATGTATAATATATATGCGTAAATATCTATTGTATTTATATCGCATGAATTTATATGTATATTGCCAGTACATAATATTATAATATGGCTGAACTTGCTGGTAATGATCCTAGTCATCTTTCTCGCTCTGTTTTCCATCACCATCATGATCACCGCCACTCTCAGCTCACCAGCAAGCAAGAGCAATAATAACAAGAGGACAGACATATTAGCAAAAGTAGAAAGGGAGCTGGTGCAAAATATGTACTATAATAGATATAACATGCATGCAATATTTTATTAGAGAATTGGATGACTGTTCCAAAGAAGGAGGATATTATGTAGACTATTATGTGGAGAGAGAGAGAGAGAGTTGACTTGACAATAGTGAGCAGAGTAGCAGCAATAATAGGAAAATGCAGTACGGCTGTTGCTGGACAATGTAGTATAGAAGCAGTAGTCATTCAAGCCAGTCAGTCATCATGGCGAATTGAATGGCTCATGTTGATGCCACTCTCTCTCTCTCTGTTTTCTACTTCTATTTTCTCTTGTTCACTCATTGTTTCATTTTCACTTGAATGCTTACCACCACTACAACTATACTACCATACCACCAACTTTTATGATGATGCTCAAAGCTGGAGAGTGAGAGAGAAAGAATGAAAGATGCAGACAAAAGAAACAAGAAACTATTTTTTTTGCCTTGTTTCTTTGCCGCCACGACAATGATGATGAGTGAGGAGAGGCCGAGAGAGAGAGAGAGAGAAGGAGAGAGCGTTGGTGGTGGTGGTGATGACACTAACGAGTTTCCATTTTCTCTGTTCAAAAATCCATGAAATTAACTGTGAATTGATTTTTGGCACACAAGACAAAAGAGGAGGAAAAAAGAATGGGATGTGATTCGAGGAAACAGAGGGAGACCAGAGGACATATAGCAGCATATTATCATCCCAGCAGCAGCATTGCACATATCCTCAGAGTCCATATTGCTAGTTGTTTTTTTTGTTACAACAAAGCACACAGCATAATATTTATACAAAAATAATGCATATAATTTACGAATAGCGACTTTTTATTATTTTTTTTATGAATGTTGACCATTTTTGTATAGGAAACAATAGAAAACAGAGACTGTAGTCGTAAAAAGTAATTGCAAGTTGCAAACAAGGGCTACGTAAAATGAGGTGAAGACATTGTAAATTAATAATTTAAAAAAACGTATATAAATTATGACCCCAGTCAAAAAAAAATACCTAATTTTTTGTTTAATATGCGAGGGGAGGTGGTGGTAGTGATAAAATGACGATGGTGGTGGTGCTAAAAGCAAATTATATTGCAATAAATAAATGCCTTTGTGGTCAACAGTCATCTTATTTGCATTTTTTTTTAAAAAAGATCCGGATTCAGATAACAACAAAGTATTATCCGTCAAACATTATCAGCACTCACTTGACTAGAATTACATTATGTTGGGCAGTCTATCTAAAGGATGTGTGAGCGTGTGTCATCACTTTTATGACATGTCTTTAAAAAAATATTCATTGCAAATAATGCAAAGTTACTACAGCAAATAAGGGTCTTATTGCGAGGTGTAGATAGATTGGATATTGCACCTAGTAAAAAACGAATAATAACAACAATAATAACTAAAGATTGAACCAGGAATAATAGTCCTTTTTTAAACCGGTTTTTAATTACTTTTCTGCAATTAAAAAAACAATTTGAGAGCCTTAGCGCTCTGACTTTCTTCACATAATATTCCAACTCTCATCTATTTTATATTTATAATAATAACAAAGATGAATAAGTAATCATTTAAAAAGTTTGTTTGGGAAATTTTTTCATCAAGATAAATGTGATAAATAGGGTTGAAGGAAAAAGCTATTCATGAAATTTGTTTAATATTCACCTGTGCCACGAAAATTTATCTTTTTTTCCTTTTTCTCCATCTCTCTCTCTCTGGTGACATATCATACATGACACATAAATGAAAAAGGAGAAATGAATGTCATAATAGTAATGGCATTATTGTTATTGTCATTATTAATTTTATTTATTCCGTACAGATGACACGTCAGTCGGGCTATTGTAAAGAGGGGCAAAACGTTGAGACCACCTTGGAGTAAAAAAAAATAAATGATATGACTTTGTTATTTTTTTGTGTGTTGGTCAATCTGAGTTGAGTGAATGAGCGTTTCTGTGTTTTTGTTCTGTTGCCTCATCATCATCATCATTTTACCCTTTTATTTTACCAAAAACAAGAAAACTGTGACAATACCACATTTATTTTTAGTCTCTTCTGGACTGCTGCCTACTAGAAGAAAAAAACATGTATAGTCCGAGTATTACAGGAAGAAGCACAAGAACAAGAACACACAATCATGTAGATATTGTAGACTGTGTGTGTGTCACACAGATTGTACATAATATTATTGTCTGGAGAGGAGCCCCATCATCGTCGTCCTGAGAAAGATCATAAATTTATTACAGGGTCTTTTTTCATGTTTCTTTTTGGTACGACGTTCCTTGGTTGGGATGGTTTTTGCTAGGGCTCTCCTTTCAAATGACAAACAACACAACAGGCGAGAGAGACGAGAGACTAGCGTTAGAACAACACACAAGGAAAGTTAGATACAACAATCAGCATAGGAGCAGGAGCAGCAGCAGCAAGCAAGCAGCCAAAGACACAAAAAAGTGTAACGTAACCGGAGGCAGTAACAAAAGGAATATTATGGAATGAAAGAAGCAATGTCGTTGTCGTTTCAAGACGTCACGTCTCAGAGGGGAACCTGAAAACTAAAACCTGCATCACACACAGTCACAGTCACATTCTACAGCCATTATTATTACCAGAGCATTTGTTTTTTTTCTTCTTCTTCTTCTACCTCATCATATTTACTAGCATATAACATACATCCTAACACACAGTCCTTCATGTCTCCAGTTGTTTTTTTGACACACAAAAACACATTTTCATTTTCTCTCTCTCTCTCTCTCTCTTTGGCAGCAATCTTGCCTATCAGGATGACGATCAGAGAAATCCTATTAGCTACGTAAATTTAAACGTCACTATATGACATATGGCAACACTGGCAAAATAATAATAATACTGGGGCATTGCACAAAAGACCACCTCTTCTTCTTCCTCCTCATAATTTATAAAACTTGAACGAATTAGCCAACTTGTAAAAGGGAAAATGCTTCTCTTTGTTACGTGGTTATTTTTTTGGACAGAAAGAAGTGAGGAGAGTGGGATGAGGACGATGATAATGATGATGACCTTATCTATATTTTTTTATGTAATGTGAATATGTGACGGTTATGAGTAGTGTAAATATATATTAATAATAATATGCATATATACATTTTATTTTAAGAATATTACTTTGTTGAAGAGATACTTATTATTACTATTATTAATGTAAGATAGTGTATCACGCGGGGAGAGAGTGTGCTCATGAGAATATCACGGGAAAAAAAGTAGAGCAGCTCAAAGCAGAAAGAGTTGGACGACAAATGTCAACTTGTATGAATGAACTAAAAGCAAAAAAAAATATGAAGCAGAGATGTCAACGTCAAGGTATGTATGTATGTCGTGTACAGGATGGACTAATATTATACTTTTTTTGTCGCTCTGCAGCAGACAAAAGTTGATTCATTCTAAATGCCAAAAAGAAATTGGAGTGCAAAAGTATAACAAAAAAATATACCTACTTCTTGAAAAAAGAAGAAGAAGAAAGCTACCTTTACGGGTAAAAAAGTGCACACCTCTTCAACACAAATTTGACTCGTATTTAAGCATCTCGTTAAAAATAACAAATAAAGGGATTAGAGTAAATTGCAAGAGGAGGAGAAAAAGAAAAAAAATAACGTAAGCTTTTTTTATTTTTGTTTTAACTCTTTCACCGAGTAAAATGGTAGCTTTTAAAAAAAATATGCTTTTCATTGCACTATTGCAATAGGATAATGGGTACATTCACAATAATATGTGTATATGAAAAGTATGTATACCTATTTGTGTGTACATAGTTGGGACAACAAATGACAGCATTAAAACTTGACGTTACGATCACCTGACATGAAAAGTTTCAATTCACATTTCTTTTTTTTAAACTTCAGCAAATA
>JAITYZ010002580.1:0-27640 GCA_027744595.1 Paronellides praefectus
GTGATGATTAGTTTATTTATTGGCATTTATTATTATTATACCATTTTTATTTCATTTCATATTAATTTGATACATAACGCATATGTTTCATATGTTGTAATACAGAAAGTGATACAGTTAATAGCTAGTGAACCTTATTATTACAATCTGTATATTTTTTTAATTGTTAAAGCCAAAACTGACTAAAAATGTAAATATCAAGTGGAACATTGTTACCCTTTTAAAACTTTACTGCTAAAAATTAATAGGTAATTTCGTTATCAGTATTATTTTTATTACACTTGGGACTACCAAGTGGCGTTTTGATTTGTACTTGTCTGACTAATATTTTATTGTAAAAACACTAAAATTGCCAATAATCCACAACAATGGAAACGATGGATGTCGTATACTACAATTAGTCTAATTGAATTAGAAAAGTAATGCAATGTTAAACAGAAACACGTACAAGTTTCTTCTAAAATGTTACATTTTTAACTCTAATTCTAATCAAGTTAAAACTTCTAACTACTATTAAATTAGTGCATTTGCATTATTACATGTATAAAAATGATTAGATTCATATCACATAATCACATTGTCATCAATCATATTCTACGGTGACACGATTTGACTTGGATGATTAGCCAAAAAATAATTTACTAATTTACAATAGTTATATTTTAAAACTCATACACGCAAATAAATTATTTAACAGTTACTTTATACAAGATTATATACATGTGATAATATCAGTATGGTATGTAATCTACTAGAGCTTTTCTGTAAGCCATGGACAGTAATCAGTTTGGACGACTGTACGCTGCACTCTATCCATTCTCAAAGCTATTTTGATTAGGATCAATGTCAGGGCCGCCTCCTCCTCCAGCTACGGAAGAAATCATGTAAGGAACCTGCTGGGGTAGCATGGGAGCAAGTGGTGCCTGTTGACTATTATGAACACTCATTCCCATAATATTCTGGAAATGATTTAGGTACGGGTTATTTGCGAGGGTGGGTGTGGAAGGTGACTGAAGATTCAGTCGAGATCTGTGCAAAACTGGAGGTGATACACAGCATCCAGCTAGCTCTTGTTGAAGTCTTCTAAGGGCCCAGCAGTCATACGCCTAGAAAAATGAAATGACAGGATATATATATTTTTTCCATAGACAGGATATTGCGTGACCTAAATTTTTATGAAAAAAATATTTTATTTTTATTGAACCTTTCTCCGAAGAGGATCACTCTGTGGGCAATCTTCCACTCTGAAAGAATTATTGTCACGTTGACGGAGGTGATGATGACTGGCACCAGTGCCAGTACCACCTGGAGCTACTACTACAGCTACTCCAGCTGCTACCGCCGCCGCTTCCCGTTTTTCCTTTTCCACCGAAATTTCTTTCAGCAAAGCCTCAGCTTCATTTATGAGTCTCTTGTACTTCCTGTCAGAATCATCAGTTTCCAGCAGTCTAGTTTCCGTTTCCGACAAAAATGTACCAGTGGGCATCATTGGTAAGGCCACCACAGGACGAGGGAATGGCCTCCCTGAAGCGGACAACGACTTGGGCTTGGCTCTCTTTGTCGGCCTCTCGTCCTCTTCTTGAATCACCCCACCAAAATCATCATCTCCATTTACGTGATTACTCTCCCCTCCACCACCAAAAAGAAAGCCGCCTTCTATGTGACTAAAACTATGTTTCATTCGACTGTTTTGCATCATCATCTCCAGTCCTCTACCCGTCCTGTATGACATATCCTGCACATCATCATTTAATCTGCCTGCTGGTGGGCTATTTCGCTCATCTTCTGAATCAACCGTCTCGTAAATTCTCTCTTGAAGTCCCCATTGTGTATGGTAAAACTGAGGAAGTTGGCGGTGTCTCACAAGAAAACTGTTAAATCTCGAGTTTTGATTTGCAATCGCAGTTTTTTGTTGTTGTTGGTACTGCTGCTGTTGAAGATTTTGGTATTGTCTTGGTGGTCTTCCTCCTCCGCCTTCGTTATTATTCCACAAAGTTTGTTCAAGTCGTTGTTGTTGGGCTTGACGTTGTTTCACTATCGGCGATGAATAGTAATGATTTTGTGGAAGATGATGAGTATTGTTGTTTTTGTGGTGACTTTGATGAAGGAGCTGTTGTTGCGGTTGTTGATGCGGAGGAGAAATGAAGGGAGGAAGACTCGCGCCATTGTTCCCATTACTTGGATGGAAGGAAAAGTTTTGTTGTTGTCTACTCAAATTCTCAAATTCATTGTAACTTAAACTGGTTGACACGACTTGTCTTGCACCACCACCACCACCACTACCCGAACTGATTGTAATCGTGTTGGTGCTGTTAGCATTGCTGTTGTGATTATTGTTATTGTTAATCAGACTTTCTCTTTGATGATGATGATGATGAGATGAAGAAGATGCAGCAGCAGCCGAGGAGGGGAGAGGCGAGAATGTGGTTAGAAGGGGCGGAGGTCCATTGGGACCTACAGTGGTTCCGCCACCATTATTACTGCTGGAACCATTTAGACGTTTCGTTGCATTTAAAATGGGAGAGTTTTGATTTGATGAGGTTATATATTGATAGCGAGGATTTCTTAAAATGGGAGAGGGGGACGCAAAAAAGTTATGAGATGGTTGTTGTTGTATTTGCTGCTGCTGAGTGGAAGGGGGATATGGTTGCTGCTGCGGATGAGGTGAGGAGCGGTGATTAATTAAAGGGGATTGGCTCATTGACTGAGAAGGATGATGAGTATTGTGAGAGCGATTTATAACTTGTGTACCAAAATTATTGCTATTATTGTCCGTTCCATGACCATTCCCATTCCCATTATATCTTGGGATGGAAAGTGGAGATTCTCCATATGAATGTCCGGGTGGAGCATTATTGGACGGGGGATTACCGTTTCGTAAGTGGCTTCCGACGACAAGACGGTGGATGGGGGAATAGTTATTAAAACTGGGAGAATTCATTCTGGCAGTGGCTACCTGTGCCGCTGCTGATGTCGAGCTCACTTGAAGCCTTGGAGAAGATTCGTACGGAGGAATTATTGCTTTCAAAGGTTGCTGCTGGTGGGGAGTTGGAGGAAGATCACGTCGACTTTGATGCTGACTTTTACCCATTCCACTACAACTACTACCTCCATTTAGGTAAGGAGAATTTTCTGATTGTGAGATCCCTACGGGAGGAGGCGGTGGTGGAGGTGAACGTGCTGTGACTGAGACGCTGTTGTTGTTATTGGACAACGAGGAGCAAGTAAAGGGATTAATTGAGTTTCTGCTATTTGTGCTACAAGTGATTGGATTTTGCGAGGAATTTACATAGAGATTTTGACTTATTGGAATCGGTGTTTTAGACTGTTGCTGTCTAGAAGGAGGTCGATTGTTTCCACCACCTCCTCCTCCTCCTCCAGAACAGGTAGACGTTGACATTAGAGAATGAATTGAACTGCTTGTAGAGGACGAGTTATTGGACTGAACAAAGTTATTTGACTGCTGATTGATTGTCGTAATAAGATTACCATTATTATTGCCTACCGCCATCACTGCTGATCCAGCAGGATAAAACGTGGAGGCAAGAACAGGAGCAGCATGTGGCAGGAATGTAGAACATTGATGCTGCTGCTGTAACGGAACGACGGGCATTCCTCCGGATCCAGAATGATTTGTAATGCTCAGTGCAGAACAAGTGGAGGACGAACCTGAGGAATGTGATGAGGACGTGGCTCTCTGATGATTTGGAATAGGCTGAATTATAGACTGTTGAGGAGAAAGTGTACCCTGAGGCAATCTTATAATGTCAGTCTTGACACTTTTCGGCGGATGTTGATGATGCTGCTTGCTTGAACTGGACCCTTTAGAGTCAGACCCAGAGTTATTGGGGTCAGCAGACTGACCTGCAATCCCAAACAAACCGCCAATTCCACTGCCCCCACTTTTTCTGCGAAATGAATTTGGCGTGGGTGTAAGAAAGTAGCAGCCATTTAATGCCGGATTCATTTGCTTTTTTGTAGTCAACACTGCCGCTGAATAGCGTGGATTACTTAACGGTTCTGAAATTGTCAAAATTGGCGATCCCACCCCACGTCCAATTGATGCCAAATTATTGTCACTTTTCCCTTTCCCCTTCTTCTTTCCCGTAGCAGCAGAGGAGGCAAGACTATCTGGACTATGCCTTTGAGAGGAACAAGCTCCCTTTTTAAATATTTTCCTGAGAAAGCCCAAGGCCCCTCGGGCTAAACCTTTATGATGACCAGAGGACGGCTTCACTTGAGGATAATCGTCTTCTATTAGATCTTCCTCCAATGCAAAATTGGGGTAAAACATGGTTGCGGGTTGGTGGAAGGAGGGATGCTGTAATTGCGGTTGAATAATTTGATGATGATGATGGTTGACAAGATCAAAAGCAAATGTGTCTTCACTGTGGTGTTGTGCTGCAGCAGCCAATACTGGACGAACAATGGGAACAACGGCAGGATAGCAGACTGTAGAAGTAGGCTGGACAATATTTATGTTGTTAATGTTGTTATGTTGTGCTTGCTGTTGTTGTAAATGTAACTGATAATGATGGTCATAAATTTCCCCGCCACAACTTTCACTCTGACTGTTATTATTACTGCCAATGTTATCATTATTATGGAAGCGTACTCCATTGGTCATGTTGACGTATGTACTGCTATTGCTATTGTTAATATTACCACTTGCATGTGGGTTATTGTGATGATGTTGTCCCCGGAGAAGGGAGGACGGAGGGAACACTTGTGTGGATGATGCCTGAGTTGCTGCACTGCTATCACCAAAATCTATGTCAGTCGTGGCGCTACTCGACTGCGAAAATAGAGCTCTGTCCACATCAGTTCCTGGAGAGCTTGGTGCTGGCGTCACAGTTTCATTACCACCGTCTTCATCGTCGTCGTCCCGGTCAGTTTCCAGATCGTCTTCGGTATCTTCCATGTCAGTATTGGTTGCCCAGTCGGAAAGAATGTCGGTTTCTTTGTCCACCATAACGGGATGCTGATGATGAGGATGTTGTTTGCTTTGGTTGGCTGATTTATTGGAGCCGGTGGTACCCACACCCACACTAACACTTGCACTTTTAACAACCAAAAGATCTGTTGTGGCGACTGAGGCATTGCGAAAAGTGCGTTGGCCCTGATCGCCGTTCTTCTTCTGATGTGAGTGTCCTTCTTGTTGCTCCTTTTGATCTTGGTCGTCGAGTGTTGATGTTCCCGTTGTCGTTCTGGTGGTTCCCGCTGCTGCTGTTGCTTCTTCTTCAGATGGAGAGGCATGACCAATAAGCGTGTCCTGTTGTTGATGATGTCGTGAAATGCTCTCGCCACTGCTACTTCTTCCACAACAACTGCTGCCAGAAGCCTCCTGGGAAATGATTGAATTTCGTGTCGAGTCCTCGCTCAAGAGACACGAAGACTCTGTGGAATTTCGATTAGTTTCTGGATCTACTAGAGACCCTTTACCTGAGTCACTCGCACTGGAAATGCGATAGAGGATGGAGGATCTATCGTCAGAGTCGTGATCTACGATCCCAGTCTCGTCCTCCATAAAATTATCTGCCTCGTCTTGATGCTCCCGCTGCTCTTTTTCATTCTTCTTATTAATTTCCAACAGATTTACACGTTTACCTGCCGCTGTTGTTGTTGCTGCATTCTCTTCTACTTTCATAGTTTCAAATACCACCTCGTCACCAAGATTCATTTTCCTCTGCTTGTCTGTCTCTTCTTCACTTCCACTACATGTAGCACTTCCGCTGCCGCCGCCACCAACAAGATTATTTGCATCAGTCGATTTATTAGTTGCCCCACCACCACTTTCACTTTTACTGCCATCCTTTTTATTATTGTTCAGCGTGATCCACGGATTCGTTTTGATTCTCGTTCGTTCTCTTCTTGGTGAGCAGATTGAGAACGCATTTTTAAAGGAGTTAAAATCCACCATTTGACCAGAAGTGTTCAATACAAAAGAAGTACGAATACTTTTTCCAATGTTCGATGCTCCCGCTGCCGTTGTCATAAAATTTTGTTGAGATGATGATATATTATCCCCTCCAGCATCATCACCCGGTTCCACCAGTGGCTTGTAGTCTTCATGGCTTGGAGTGCGGGCATCCATGCTTTCCGCTCTGCGATGCGTTCTTGCATGAAGATGACTAGGTTTGCTTTCATCATCATCCCCATTATTATTATTATTATTATTAATAGTGCTACTACTTCTCTTTAAAAAGTCAATACTAAACGGTGAAAACTTGGAATGAGTCTTCAGGTCGGATGGTGCTCCAGCTTTCACTGTTGCTTTTGATACTGTTACTATCGGTATTCCGATGGAAGGAGGAAACTTTTGTTCATCAAGAAGCTTAAGTTGAATACTTTTCTTGTTTTCTTCAACACCCCCACCAACTCCCATAATTACCTGTAGGGTATTTTGAAAGACATTCCTTAGATTAGTTTTTTTCTTCTCTTTGTACACATCAAGATAATTATTATCATCATCACTTTTCATTATCATTATTTTACCTGTTTTTCCTTTGAACTTGCTGCTGCTGCTGTTGTTGAAGAGTCATTCTCTGGAATGGAATGTTGTAGTAAATGTCCTTTGGGAAAACAAGCTCCACCACCAACTCCACTACTCGTGTCACTTATCCCACTACTACTGCTTTGTGACGAAGTCAAAAGCAAAGCTACACGGGAAGGTGCGTGATGGTGATGTTGATCATCCAGTCCATCTTGCTCGGAACAACTAGCAGAGGTCTGTTTGGACCCTGATGATGATGAGGAAGAATGAAGAAGCTCACTTGACACGAGAGAACTGATTGTATAGCTAGATTTGGATGAAGAGGATGATGTATGTTTGGATGCTACGTGTCCTTCAGTGGCGAATGAAAGCGCTGGGTAGACACTTTTTGGAGAGTAACCATCAGTAGAATAGCCCGTGTCTGGGGAGGAAAGGCTATTACAAAAAGAGGAACCCCCTGAGAGGATACTGGTGCTGTTTGAGACGGACGTGGAGACGGTAGAAGTTCTGTTATTAGCTGTATTATTTGTATTATTTGCGTGGGCGGCTGGAGAAATGGTTCGGTTATTGTGGTGGTGGTGGTGCTGCGAGTGCAAGTGATCGGGATCACTTTCACCCGGTGCGTGTGAATGCGAATCTATTTCTGAATCTTTTGTCCCAATTGTCTCTCCTTTTTGTAAGGTTGATGTAGAGCCACCGCCCCCGACGCCCCCACCACCACAGTATTTTCCAATTTTTACTTCCTGCTGCTGCTGTTGTTGTTGTAAAGAAGCTGACACGGATCCTCCTCCTGATGTCACTGACTCACCAGATCCGACAGCAGCTGAAGAACAAGAGATTGAACTTTCCGAGGACGTCGTTGTAGTAGTGGTCGGTTGAAAATTGCAAGAAGTTTGATTTGGATTGTTATTACCGGTGATACCACTATTAGAAAGCAATGTACCAGGACCCACTCCAATTGCGGTGCTTGTACTTACGTTGGATGAGCTCGTTGTGGAATTACTTGTGCTTGAACTGCCAGAAATATCCTTGGGGGCTCCTGTTCGTTTCTGATGACTTGAAGAGGATGAACAAGTTAAAGGAGGTTGGCTACTACAACTGCCACTTGTATTGTTGCTCGTACCACTACTGCTACTGGTGGACTTTTGTCGATGAGGTCTTCCTAAATGGGCTTCCATCCACGACTTGAGTTTCAAGCCAAACATTTTCTTGATCTTAGCCAACTTATTTTTTATAGGCGGCCGTCGTCATTCGAAAAAGCCGAAAAAGAAAAGTTGACTCTGTTGTTGTTGTTGTAGTAGTGCATTAAAACAACAACACAAGAAAGTTGTTGGCTTTTGCTTTTAGAAGAAGGGCAAAGATGATCGCGACGATGATGATGATGGTGTTGTTATTGTCTCTCTTCTTTTCTAAAAAAACAACTATATTAACAGAGAGGGGAACTACACTAGTTGTAAGAGAGAGTCCCAACGTCTTTTAAAAGTGAGATTATTGAATGACTTCTGCCACTTCCCTAGATGGCTTGTATATTTTCTTCGGATATATTCATTCACTTTCAGGCTGTAGGGATTTCTTTTTTTTCTTCGTTGAAAGTGTTCAGTTGGGGCTCATCTCATTCTATATCTTATGGCATGGCATGCCATCATCATCATCTTTTCAGCATCATCCTCTTTATTTCAACTTAAAAAAACTGTTTTCTTCTTGGGGAAAGTTGCACACACGCAGAGTTGGCTTTCATTGACTTCCGTTTTCTCCTATTATTTTGGTTCCGTTGACGCCGTTACTCTGATGATGATGATGATGATGATTCCATTCTTCTTCTTGTTCTATGCTTGCTTCCTTACTCGCATGCCAAAAGTGAATTCTATAACTTGTCCCTATTTTCAACTTTGTTGACGAGAAGAAAATGACTTCTTTATTTTCATCATTCATTCCTCAGCGACACAGCCCTTGTTCTCACATTTCCAGTGTGATCCCTGCAATAGCACATCAAAAATAGAATTTTTATGAGGATTTACTCTCTTCATAAAAGATAAATAGCAAAGAAAGTCAAAAGTGCATGCAACAAAACAAAAGAGAATAAAAGATTTTTTAAGAAAGAAAATCGAGCAAAAAACACTTCACTACTTCCGACTTTTGTCACACAAAGAATTCTTTACGTTTATCTGTGATCTTTCCGTATCCGTTATAATTATTATAATTATACCTAATAAGAATTTTTTTATTACTTATCTATTTAAATACCTATTCTACGAAATAACTTGTACCAAGTTTACATTAATTTATCATCGCCAATTTTTAGGGAGCTACTGGATTCCATATACCTACAGTGTTATAAATTAATATTGCATGTCTTTAAACAAATATTGACGTAGTAATTAGTCATTTTTATAAGAGCAAAAAAGAAGACTAAATCCAAGTTTCAAATAAAGATAATTTTAGTTGTTTATATTTTTTTAAATATCGGCTTTTTAAAGTCATTGCATTTTATTAATGCTCGTGTTTGTGAGGTGGGTATTTTTTAAAGAATGGCTGGCTACATTTAATTTAGGATTCCATACGTGTACCATTTCAGAGATTTTTTTCGGTCGCTAACAACCCATATAACAACTCTCCTAATGAAAATGAAAGCACAGGAGAACTTTGGTGACTATTTTGGTATGCATGAAAGATCTCCTTTTTCCTGCGTGTGGTCATGCCATGGTCATAACAACATAACGCATAAAATTATAGCTTGCCAGCGTCGTCAGGTTGCATGAAAAAGAGAGAAAGGGTTGAGTGGAGTGTGTGGTGGATTGCGTAGTGCGTTTTGTGTCTGCCATGACACGTGAGTACCTGGTTTTTTTAGTTTGGCTTTGTACTGTGGTGGTGCTTTTACTTTCACTCGCAACCTGATGTTCGTTATCGTTGCTTGCTTGCATGCTTTGGCTACAAATCTTCAAATTTCAATAATAATAATAATAATAAAATTAATAATGGTGAATGGCGATGGTAATATTGGCTGCTACATTGCATAATAAAATGTTCATTCAACCGGGCATCACTTTCCATAAAAACAAGCCGTTATTATTAGTCAAGTTAAAAGCGACCAACCGAAAACACAAAACCAACTCAACGCACATTTGTGCGTGTGTCGTGTCGTTTCAATTCAACCTTTTAAGTGCGTCATCATCATCATCATCTACATCACCATATTCACCATCGGCGTCCTCATCAAAAGACATTATTATTATAGCCCAAGAGAATTTTAGCTTTTACCTCGATACACACACAACACATCCATAACAGTAGGAGCAGATTTGAGCTGTTTCTCTCTGCATCCATCCATGCACACTTACACATTATTTTCATCCAAGAGAAAACGACTAAGTTGAATGAGTTGATGGCGTGTCTACTACCACTTGCATTTTACCGTTTTATCAAGATGAATTAAAGGAGATTAAGGAAGACAGGGGAAGAGAGGGAACGTTAGCTCCACCAATTCACATACGAAGAAATCCAACCAAAATTGGGAATAAAAGAGGAGACGTTGTAGGCGTACGTACCTCTACACGCATTCTTTTGAAGGCCCCATAGTAAAAACCTCGTTTTGTTTTGTGATTGTGAGTTAAGCCATGTAAGTATTATATTGCCACACACACACACAAATATACATTTTATCACATAACTATAAAACCAGATTATAATGCTACTTTTTTCAAAAGATAGCATCATCATCGTCATTATATCATATCGTAAGAAATTTCATCGTGCATGAATAAAATTTGTTGATGCGGCCGTGACTCGTCTTTCTTGGCTCGCTGTTGCTCACAACAAGAAATAATAATTTCAAGGAAGATAAACCCTAATAATAATCCAATCTAAAAGTAGAAGAGCAGTCAGATGATCAGATATCAACGAAAACGCGGTCCCCTTCTTAATCATCATCGTCGTCGACGGGGTAAAGCACACGGTGCATTTTACTGCAACAGCAGTAACAAAAACAACAACAACTGGAATTTACTTTTTCTTGTGTGATGCAATTTGGTTTTTCGACGATGCAATGGAAAAGTGCCATCACTGCAACATCTTATCTTTAGTAATATCCTGCTTTACCCCGCCCGCATCTCAACATAATCATCATCATCATCCAAATTTACAAATAATGGTCACAAAAAGGATAAAAGAAAAAAAGTCAGAGGGGATGTGAAGGATGTAGCGGATGTAGAGATGAAAGGTATTAAGATTACTACGAAGTGGAGGAAAAACCCGAAATCAGAGTCGATAGATAAATAGATGAATACAAAATCGATGGGAGTAATATTATGAGAGACGGCATTTCATTACTATTCCCCTCATCCTCTACCAAATAAGCACCACTTGAGGAGTGAGATAGGAAAAAGAAAAAGAAAGAAAGAGGGGGAGGGAGAATGCAGCCGCCGCGTCTTGTTTTGTATGATCATCTTGAGTGGATCTTTAGTGCATTTTCGCTTCGAGAAGGACTTTAAAAAAAAGATGTGGAGAGGAATAAAAGTGAAAGGAAAAACTGAATAAATATAAACCATCTAGGTATTTACTTGTGAAGGCGTACGTGGAGAAGTGTACATATCCATACAAATCATATACGCAATGATATCGAATGGGAATAATAATGCAATATTATGCAACATGATGGGTTATTTTGGTGGTAGTGTTTGCGTGCGTGTGGATATATATTTATATTTCTTTTTCATATTTACTTCCACTTCCCTTTTCAATAATCTTACATTCACTCAGTAATAACAAGATTGGCTTATATACATCTAGTCGAGTGCCAACAATCCAAGAATAAGAAGAATCCCTCTTATTTACACAGGAAGCCAGTTAAATAATATAAAATGGTTTGAAGGGATAAAAAATACTTTATAGAAGGAAAATATTTTCAGTCTAAAATTATCAAAGAAAAATCGCTTCAGGGGTGAAATAAGATATCTTATTGAAGAAGATTTAAAATGCAACTGTATTCATTACTACACACTTTAGCGGGCACTATTCATAGAAAATAGATACCTACGTGGTATTTGGTATCGATCCACATATATTTTTACGTGCAAAATTATTATACATTACTTTGTAGCCTCAATAGTCATCTTAATAATATTTGTATTGAATATTGATCAATGGTTATGCATACAGATCGAATATATGATGAAAAAAGAAGAGCAAAACGTGAACGGATTTTCAACAAAAATTCGGTGCAACAGAATGCATTGCATTTGAAGAATAATGAAAGTAAACCAGAGACACGGAAGAAATGTAAAATCGATACATGCATATAATACAGATGAATACAGTTTGGTTATCAAAACTTTTCATTTCAGACAAAAAGAAAAGAAAGAAAAGTGATCTGAAGAAAAGGAGACGATCATCATGATAAACTTTTAAAAGGAGAGAGAGTACAAAAAAAAATGTATTATAGCTTCAGGTGCATTTATATTCATTTAAGTGTGTTTCTCTGTGTACTTTATTTTGATATATTCCTTTGGAATTGAAATAACCAATCCTCAATAGTCAATACCCTTTTTTCTTGTCTCCCTGTGTTTTCTTTGTAGAGAGATGCGTATCTGATGAACTCTGATGTCCTTGAATTTCATTGCATTGAAAATAAAAAATAAAAAAGGAAGTTGGGATGGAAAAGGAGGGAAAGAAGAAGGAGGAAATGGGGAAAAAAGTGGGGAACAGGAAGAGAGTCACGGAATATTGAGCAAAGAGCATACAGAACACATAGGCAAGTTGACAAAGTTTGAGTTCCAAAAGTAAAAGTTGGCAGTGTTCAGAGCAGTATTTTTTTATTAGCTTTACGTGCAAAGCAGGCATTGCATTGTGCAGTTGGCAGGAGTGTGTGTTGATGTTGAGAGCGTGATGTGATGAGATGTCCCTGTGTTGTCGATATTCGATGGGGATGTCGTGAAAACACAATTAAAAGAGAAAATCAAAGCAGAAGATAGGGAGGAGAAAATACAAAAAAAGAAGAAGAAGAGTAAAGAAATACAAGCAGCAAAAGTAAATGATGGAGAAATAGGGAAAAAGGCATAGGGCTGTGTAGTAACTAGTTTTTTGGTCTCTGATGTCTCGTCTTGATGGAGTTATTGCAGTTGGACAGACAGTGTAATGATGGATGAAAAGGATTGACTTGAGCTTGTGATGTGCAGTGTGTGCACTGATGAGGGAAGATGGGATTTTAACGACAAAAATTTCCCCAAGCAAAATGATAATAGCTTATTTTGAAGATATATTCATGTATAAAAGCAGGTATATAACCTCTAAAAACGTCTATATAAAGTCTAATAGCTATTTTCACTGCTCATTGAACTGTTTATTACATAATTTTTTACCAAAAAATAAATATATATATATTTTTTTAAAGTAGTAGCACGTATGTTTCATACGTTGCTCTTGCTGAATTACCCAGATCAATTTCTTTATGTCATCCGCATGATGATGATCATCATCATGAAAAACGCTTCTTCCATGTTTCGTAATAGGATTATTAGGAAAGCTCCATCATTCTTCTTTCCCTATCTATTTTCCTTCTTGGAAGAAGCAAAGTGTTTCTCCCACAGAAAAAACTAACAAAACGTGGTTTGCACTTAGCCCCGTTGCTCAACACACAAACCATCATCCTTATTTCCAAGAAGAAAAAAGCCACAATGACTTGGCTTAATTGCGTGTCTGTGTGCATGTCCACCAGATCAAGTGTGGTTATATGAAAGGAAAACAAAGAGCTTTTCATGTACCTATGTATCTATATACAACGTAAATGCATTTTTTCTCTATTTACTTAACTATATATATTTATATGACAAAACTTTATTTTCTCAGAGTTTTTCTCCCCCTCTCAATATTCTTTTTCCTTTATTTTTCTCCACGGAGAAAACCCAGTAAAAAACTAATGGTCAGCTCAACACAACACATAGCCTTTAAAAAATATAGGAAAGTGGACAAAAAATATAGAGAGTTGAATTACGACATGTTTTATTGGACACGAAAAAGAAAATGAACTTAGTTTTTTTCCTTTCAGTAGTGGAAAAAGGATACAGGTGAGAAAGATGCTGTGAGACATGTAAAGTTACCTTTTTTCATGTCCCTTAATACACCTTCCTTGTTCCAGTCGTTTTTCATTTACCTGACAATATCTCCAGACTAATGGCTCTTCACTCTCAATCAGTTAAAAAAAACTTGCTATACTACGCTTCTTACCTAAATGCGTTCTCTCTTGTGGATTGATAAGAGGAAATGGAGAGATGAAGATGAAAAACATTACAACATCCTGAGTTTTAGAGACAATTTCAGTTTCCTTTTTTTTGGCAAAAAAAAAGCACTTTTTTGTGTGGGAGATTGTGGCTTTCCAATGATGTTGATGACCATGTTAATAAAAGCAAAACTGATTCTCTGATTCCTTTTTATAGACTTGAGTGGAGATTTTTGTACTCATTTAATCTAGACGTTAGATCAACAACCAAAAGTGTGTTGTATATATATTGCGCGCAAAGCAAACTTGAAGTATTGCGGAACACGTCGAAAATAATGAATAGTTGGAGTGGTCAATAAATTCACAAAATAGATATCTCAGTATTTCCAATTCCCTCTCACCACCACATATCCATCTACCTTCAATTTATTTCCCTTGATAACGTGTGTGGCTTCCGGGTTTCGGGGGATCTCTAGTAGTAAATTCCCATTAAGCTTGTCCACCAAACTAACATGTTTTATTATATTTGGGTAAGATATTATTATTGGACATTGCATGCGTTTGTACCATCCATCGCTTCACTTTCCATCCCCTTTCTTTCAACACGTCAATAAACATTGTGACGATGATGATCATGAAAACGGGAATCGTTAATAGTGCCATTATTTTTTAAGACATTTTATTTGATGACTTGCTTTTTAAAATGTCAGGTGAGTTAAAAAAATTCAACTCAAGAATTGTTTAAAAACCACAGATCAACAAACGTTGTAATTTTTTAAGTGATAATTTTAAGAGTTCGTTTCAAAAGAATATTGCGGTAGGATTATACCAACTTTACGTTTTTTCATCGATCTAATCCTGCATTAATCATAGCCAATTTCTAAATGTACATTTGGCATGAACAAGGCGAAGAGAAATGAAAAAAGAGAGAAATATTGTATCAAGTAAGGTTAAATTGGTAGATTGAAGAAGTTGTTTCATTTTAGCTTCTTTTTTGTGTCCAGAGAGAGAGTCGAGTACTTTTTGGTTTTTATAGGGTAATTGGGAGTTATAAAATAAGATTAATGGCAGATGCTCCAAAGAAACTTTTTTCCTCTTTTCTCTCTAGTCTTCCTTTTATACTTTACCAAAAGCTATTATTATGACTTTTGTTATTGTTACTTGCTCCATTGTATATTATATTATTAAACTGTTTTATTTCTTTTCTAGCTATGTATATAATGTATAGTAGCACAAAGCCTATTATTATTACACCATCCATAATTCCATACTGTCTACAGGTCTGTGTCTGGTTTGGTGGGGGTGGATGGAGTCGGCTTTATTTCCAATTGTTTTGTTATCTTATTTTTTTTCCTTTACAACATTTTCCAACATATATCCCAATCCACAAAAGAGAAAGAGAGACTCATGGAAAATACACCTGGAATTAATACCCAAGTTGAACATTTTATTCATCTACGCATACATTGTTGATTGTTGTGAGTTGGTTAGCTAACGCAATGCAAGAAGGCACGCAATACGCACAGTAATTTAAGTTGCCATTAAACTTGTGATTGTGTTTATGTGTGAGAGAAAGTATAGAGGAATTTCATGATATTCATTTATCCTGCCTCTCTGCTGCTCTGTATAAATGCATGTTATCCTTTCCTGTGCGTGGCTTTGCAAAGTTCAAGTTAAAATGCCCAGTGTGAAAGCATTCTACTTCTGTTGGATAATATTAAATATATTTTTTGTACTGTATATTGTGGATCGTGTCGAACCTTCATTATTTTCTCCTTTCGGGAAAAGTGCAGTAAAGTGGAAAGACCAATAAAAGTAAATAAACACAATCCACAACACACTCTCTCTCAGACACACACACACACACACTTTTATCCAGCCATGTATATATTAACTATGTGGTTAAAATAAAGCAAAATGTGCGGTGGTTTGGCTGGTGTTGTGGTATAGTGCTTTGTTGGCTTTACAAAGTCAACATGGCACACACACAAGGTATAAAGTAAAGTAAGCCTGAAGCAAAAGCATGTGAATGATGTGTACAATTGGTATATATGGAATAATGGTGTGTACTTAATTATTTTCTTTTGGTCTATAATTCGGAGCCTACAGGGCTACCTATACGTGGGTATATACCAACCAATACAAACCAAAAACCAAACCAACAAGGAAATGAATGTTTACTCTTTTGTGCCTTTTACGCAACAACCTTTTTTGTCAAGTTTTCATCACCTTTTTTCTTTCCAGCAGCCACCAGCCATATATATACCAGGAATATCCTATCCCACTACTCAATCTCCATTCATTCAACAACTCAACCAAAAAGAGTAATATTATTATTATTATTGTTACACAAGCTTTCTCTCTTCTCTGTGTTTTGATTGTTTCAGTCAGAGAGTCAGATCATCAGCAAAAACAATTCCAGTACTCTACTTGCTATTGTCATTGCTATTATTATTATTATTGTGCCACATTACACTCCACTTGATCGAATATTTTGTGTGCACGAAGGAAATAAAAGGGAAAATGAGAAAATAAAGGCAAGAATGAAAGAAAACAGAAAGGAAAGGATAGAATGATGATGATGATGACGATGATGGCGTTGTTTCCGCAATTAAATACTTTCATTGTGTTTCTAATAGACATCATGAATATTACCAAGCTTATAAGTTAAATGTAGCTACTATACTAGCTATATTTACTTTCCTACTCTTTTTTATTGGAAAACTCTTTCCTTTGTTATTATTATCATTATTACGGAATCAGATAATCTGTGATATTATTGCAATGACTATTTTTTTTCTTTTGCCACCAAAGCCATTATATTTGTCTACAACAAGTGTATAGTTTTTTATTATGAGAGCGGCTCTGTATATACTTAATTGTGGTCATAGTCATTATTATTACGCTTTTGTACACTCTCAAGAAAAAGAGTAATCGCTTTTCTTAATTTGGGTTTTGTTCAAAGGGATAATATAAAAAGATGATGATAAAGATCACGCTGACAATGTAGTAGTATGTGAGTGTATATTGTATTACATGTAGATGACTTTGTTTACAAACAGAAGGATAAGAATAGGAGAAAGTGCAAAGAACAAAAAGTTGGAAAATCTTTTATTGCTTGTGGATATTCATTAACTTTTATCTTGGATGTATGCATGTACAGTGGAGTGTGTTATCTCGGGTAATAATAATCATCATCGTCGTCTTATTGTTGGTCTGTTTTGAGTCTTTGAGATTATGGTAGGGAGTCGAGGAGAAGAACAAAAAAAACTGGCTGAAATTACGTTCACATGTAAAAGGCAATTTAATCTGGTTGGGTCCTATAAAATATGTTTATTTTGGAGAGAGAAAAGTTGGCTTATAGCAGTTGATTTACTTTCTCCTCTGTTTAGATTAGTAAGTGGAGCAGAAAGCTTATTATAGGTTCCAATAATAACACAAGTAGGGAGATTGGGAAATAGAAAACTTTTTTCTCTCCTGTGTTTTGGGCAAATGAAAAACCAGAGTAAACGTAAAAACATGGCAGTATTATTATTCATGGCATAACAACTGCAGTGTGTTGAATAGGTATATAGAGGGACTATATGATAGGTAATTGGTTTTGCTGGTTTTTTGTTGAGGTTTCAAAGTTTTTAATTTGTTTTCACCACCACACAAATAACATGCATATGTACTCACGCATGAATGGGTGGATGGTTGATTTGAAGTTTTTTTTAGAAAATAAAAGTTTGGAAATATTGAAAAGCCAATAAAATACTGCGATGTAAATTATGATAATAATAATAATAATATAAAAAAAGTTGTGTAATTTCATGTTATGAAATTTTATCTGATGGAAAGAAAGTAAGCTAAAGTCACTAATAATGGTTGAACATTGATTGTGAAATGAACTGAAAATGAGCTCCAAAAAAATATTTTAGTAAGACCAAAAATTTTAGTAACAAATATACATTTTTTTGCATCATATCGTCTATCGTCAGTGAAAATTCACCACTGTATGCATTATGTGTATAAAATGTACGTGTGAATGAGTATATATCACACGTCTCTCTTTTTTTGTGAAGATTAACTGGATTATTTTTTATACTTACTTTTTTATGTGCTTTTTGATGTGTAATTTAGCTCTCATATAGCTCGTGTGTCTGTATTATTTTCAGTATGTATGCCTGTCTACCTTGTGGCTAGACAAGACAAGACAGCTCATCCATCTCTCCATTTCTCTTCTTCTCTGATGCAAGTTCATTAACAAAGAGTTATTATCTGGCTATGGGGATACTATAATGTATTTTATTATTATGGTGGTGGTAGTTGGATGGATACAAAATGCACTCATATATTATTATTATACAAGTAATCAAATTACTCTGCGCTTTTCCCCACGGTATATTCTCCGTTGTTTTGTTACACGTTACACGTGCTGCTCTGTAAGTAAGTTGGGCTGCATCAAAAGTCGGGAAAGAAGCAGAGTGTAATAATAATAATAAACATATAATGTTGCAATGAAATATATAATGAATAGGTATACTATGTATACAGCAGGTTTTAAGTTTTCCTCAAAAATCATTTGGCTTTGAAGAAGATAAACGTTTTACAAAATGCTCGAGAGATTGAGCGAGTAAAACTTGTTTTGTTTCACTGACATGAGCAGGGATGAGGTAAAAGCAGCATAAAATTTCACTTTCACACAACATCTAAAAAGGAAAATACGAACAAGCCACTTTTCTCCCTTTGTTGAGGACAAGAAAATAAAAAAGCTGAAAATTAACGAATATATTGGATTATTTTTTTATATGTTAATTCCATTGTCGACAATTCATCATGATCAACTTTTAGCCATTTAAAAAATGATTAATCATATGACTATCAGCGCAGCATGCATATTTTTCTGGATTAGAATATCCTGCCTTTCAAGTCATTTTTTACTGTGTTTTCTGCATGATGATGATTAAATTACAATTATGATTAAATTTAGTGCAGCAAAACCTTGATGACATGAGTGTGATGACAAGCTGAAAAATTACTCCAGCAACTCAGACAGACGTCATGTTCTCCTAGAAAAGTCCTTGTGCCTGGTTGAGTTTTATGGATAAAAGTAATGGTAGGAAAAAAATAGCTAAATAGTTGGTGCTACTTGCGGTACAACAAGCTACACAAATTTTCAATGATACGCACACACACGTGCTGATAATTAACGCTAATTTGAAAAGGATAAATGACTTGTTAGTATGGTTAACTTTACAACCGATTTACAGAATTTTAGACCTGCACAATAACGGCTGAAATGTTAGGTGGATACTGGTTTGCTATGGTGTAGCTTAACTAACGATTGCATAACTACGCTGCTTGAGTAGAAATTAAAGACCACTTTCTTTCACTGATTCGAACCAACTTTGGTAGACAGGCACCTTATGTGAAAGTCTCAAACCATTATAATTTCCAGCCTTCAGGGGTCAGTCCCCAGGATGGGGGTTAAAAAACATTTGTGCGTCAATTATTATTATCATTATTAATTGCGTAATGAAATATAATTAATTAACTCATAATTATTTGTAGCAGTGTTTAGCCTTCTAATTCGCAGTAAACATGAATAATAATAATAATAATAATAATATCGTGCATATTTTTTCCAAGGATAGCTTTTGCTGGTGTGTTAGTTGAATTCTCATTTAACCCCAATCCGAACACTTGCATTAATTTCTCTCATATTATATAGTATATTTATATAATATATACCATAAAAATAAGTAGAAAGGGTTTCACAGATGTAAAGAATTACTAATTATAATTATACCATGTAAATTTATTTTTTTGAACGTGTCTATCCATTTCACACTCGCAAAATGTTGTTGATGATGAGCATCATAATTAATTAGCGTGTACTTTTTACCCTTTCACATGTGAAAGTCAAACAGAAAAGTACTAATGAGCAATGTAACACCTCTATACATACATACATCTTGCCTTTCAAAAAACGTATATTTGATGCGATGTGTACGTATTCTTGATAATAATGTTTTAGGGTGTGGCCCAAAGTCCATTTATCGCAGTGGATTTATCTCTTTTCCTCAAAAACAAATGCAAGCAGCAGTTGAAACAATAGCAGCAGCAAAATTTCTAATAATAGGGTTAGGTACATCGTAGTACACAATTTTATGACATTACAAGGCAGAGTGCTTTTTTACTTTTTTTGTTGCAAAAATAGGGAATCCACCTCGCCCAAAAGTCTGTGCAGTCAATTCAGGAGTACATACTACACTTTACTTTCACAATTTACAAACTTTTTTATCCCATGTACAAGGTTTTTAGCAAAATTACTTAACCCAAATATTTTTAAGCTCTTTAAATGGCAACACATGCATACCACTACTACCACACACTCACATTACAAAAGTTTAAATACTTTTCTTTCACAACCATTTCATTCCATTTCTCCTTAAATCAGACTTGATGTCAGCAATTTTCCTTGACTCTTTAAGAAAGAAAAAAACACAAAAAATGCTACTAGCTTTACACTTTACACCACATAATGCGCTCGTATTAAATAGATCCCCACTTCCTTTCACCAAATAAGCCAAATTCCAGGTTAAAAACGTTGTTTTCCAGAGAAAAAGGCCAAAGAGTCAAAAGAGAAAGTGTTTTTTATTCTTGGGATCTTGCCTGTTTTTCCACTTTGTGTACTGTAAATACACTGTCTGTGCACGCGGTACACAGAATTACACATTATATGTTTGGCTTGGCTGTTGTTGTGCTGTGCCTAACAATCTGACTTGGTCTTGATGGCAGAGATGTTTTATTTGTGTTGAAATCCCATTTTCTTTTCTACTCCAAAAAAAAACAGACGAGGAGGAAGGAGAAGAAAGCAAAAGGAATACATTTTGGTGTACTCTGGCACTGGCGGAATTAAAGTCAGTATTTTTATTTCTCTTTAATTCATGTGACATGTTACAATTCCTGATGTATACGTGCTAAGCCAAGCTTTAGCTTTTCTATCGCTACCCAGTCTGCCGGAGTTGTTGGATGAGTAGAAGAGGTAGAAAAATACATAGAATTATGGGATGTTATGACTTCCTTTTCATTTTTATGTTCATCTGTGTGTCGTGTATATATTTTTTTCTCTAGCTTGTTCCGTGTTCCGCAAGTCAAGTCAAAAAGACTTAGCTTATCCTTTTTTTCTCTCTGTTGATTGCCATTTGGCATAGCATCCAACAAAAAAATAACATCTTTTTATGTACAATTCTCCATCTTGCGCGTCTACGAAGTTTTTTTTATATGTATTTTTTTTGTTAACAACTTCCAACTTTCAGGCTATTACGTTTGGTACAAAAAAGGGGCTGGAAGAGACACACCTTAAAACAAAAAAAACTACACGATATAAAAAAATAAAATAAGACCAGACCAGACCAGAGGAGCAAACAGCAGCAGGAGCATAATAATAAGTCAAGTGGATCTGCTATATTCGGTCGTTTTTCGGGCTTGATAGTAAATTTTGTCATGAGATTTTTGTTTTGAACTGTTTGCTTTCACTTTGGCTACTGCTGCTACTGCTGGTTCTTCTTCTTATTACTACATTTGTAATAAGATGATGAAGAAGAAGAAAAGAGAAAAACGAACAAGAAATATTTGCAGCCATATTTTATCAGCAAAATGTTACGTTTTTCTTGTCTACTTGTTTCGGTCGAAAAAGTAGTATTTTATCAGAGCGCCATACGGCATACTGCGGTGATGGTGGTGATATGTGCTTTTCTGTAATATTATGGCAGTATGTAGTATGGTGGTATTGCAATAGTGGAAGGCATGCATCTCTTTTTTTTCTTGTTCACTTCGTTAAGTTTTGCTAAGAGAAATAAAGAATGAAATAGTTGGGTTATATGTCACATGCAAAAGGCTTGCCTGGTGAATAGTAATAAATAAATAGTGCACACACTCATATGGAATGAAACAAGTTGGATGGGTATATGTAGCGGTATGCGTATGTAAGTAGTGAGGGACATAAGGAGCAAGAAACAAAATTATTATTTTGTGAGATGAGCTCTTTGGGTTCTGTATGGTACTTGTCTGGTGAAAAGTTGCAAAAGCAAAACATGCTGGCGTCCTTTCAACTTTTCTGCGGAGAGAAAACAAAAATATATTTTTTGAAAAGTTTTTGTAAACATGTTTATTTCGGATTCGAGATTTTTTTTAGATTGTTTCATGTTTACATAGTGTAATATGCAAACCTCCTAGCACGCACATTGATCGCCCTTTGGGGAATATGAGATTGAACAAGATTCAACTTTTCAAAACTAAATGGGTAGAAATATTGGCAAAATTCACAATCAGTCGGTCATATCGGCGTTGGTAGCATATTTTGAGAAAAGACCTTACTGACATTATTGAAATGCAGAGCAGTTTTTTTGCGTATGGTACACAAGTCGGTGTCGTACAAGTGCAGATTGTAACTTGATTGAGATAAATTTGGAGTATGTTTGGCTAAGAAATATTTTTTGGGGATAAGGAAAAAAAATCGCACATCGCACCAGACATAAAAGATAATAGCAGCTTTTAGTGTTTTTATAAAAGAAAAATGCTCATTTTTTTCTTCCATAAAATTGTAATCCGATAAGATCACCGGAATGGTAAAAAACGGTAGCTGTTTTTGAGATGATGATGGTGGTGATGGTGATTATATTATGGGTTGGTTTGTACAATGAACACGTTTAAAAAGGAAAAACGTGCTTGCGTGGATCTGGATAGAATTAGGATATATGCTCTACACACTAAGCAGTAGAGAGGCAAAAAAAAATTAGTGGCAGAAAATAAGCGAATGCGAAATAATATTATGTGAGTGCGTGAACAAGTCTAGTGAAAGCTGCTATGTGCCAAGTGCCAAACATGTGGAAAAACCTGACAGTAGTGGAGAGTGGAGTAGGAAGAGCTGTGAATGTTGAAAATAATTTTGTAAAAGCAAAAAAGGAAGAAATGAAAGTAAGATAGAGAAAATGATAGGCTTATTTTTTTTGGTGGTGGTGATGGGGTTTTGCGGGGGTGGTGGTAGGATCTTTCCTTGTGGTACGGTTTCTCAATAATATGCAATTTCCATAACCTATGGTTATTTTTTTACACTCTGAACTCTACACACATTCCATATTAACAAAGGGATAGAGAGAGAAAGAGAGAGTCAAGTCAGCAGTCAAGGAGCAGAGAAGTGTACTTTGCAGAATTTGTGAAGTGAAGATGTGAATTTGAAGATAAAGAAAATAAAATTTCTGCCTTTTACTATCTCATCTCTTCTTCTGTTCTGCAGAACACACGCACTTTTTTATCTATTTTTTTAGGATTCTTCTTCACACTGCGGCCTTTTTCTAGCTACTTGAGCGGGAGTAGTAGAATATATGAGGAGACTATTTGACTAGGCGCTACTCTGAATATAATTCCCACATTGTTACCGTAAATTATTCAAATCACGACAAGAACCAACAGGAAAGGGGTTTCTCAGTTAAAAAGGATGCCTTTTTCTTCATACCATCTTATCATTATACAGTTGTTGGGAACTGTGAAGTGAGTGTGGTACTCATAGCTATCAGCTCTATATACGGAATAGCATAATAATAATAATAGTAATGTGATATGCATACATAATAATAAAAAGGGTTAAAGGTCTAAGAAAAATGAACAGGATTTCATAGTCGCGTGCATGGTGTGTGGTGTGTGTATTAACGTTTTTTGGTTATCTGCACTGCAGTGCGTGGGCGTTAGTGTGTTTATACCGAAAATCATACAAAAAGAAAATTCTACAAATTTTTTCAATGTTGAGATTGGTACACTTTACAATTTTTTTATGAAAAGGTTTAATTGGAATTGTTTGTAGAGGATGCTGTATACATTTCAATAATTTGCAGTTTTATAAAAATTAGCAATTTAAATATACAGCAGTGACGTGGGGAGGAAGTGATTGCAAATTATTTGTGACATCCAACTACCCGCGAACCCAACCTCCACCCTCTCACACAATCCATTTTACCTGTCATTTCTACTTTAACCTCCAGCAGCAGGCCGAGCCGTAATTCATTAAGAAAAAAGCCGTCAGGTTCTCTATGAAAAAAGTTTTTTTTGAGTGGCGGAAGAAGCTTCGGTAAGAAATATTGAACATTTTTTTATACCTTCTCAAGACAATAAATTCATTTAGACGCAAAGAGACAGTGGCAGGGACTCAAGACTCAAAAGAAGACCCCTTTTTTCTCTCATGACTTTCTTTACTCTTTGTTGACACAATTTATGTGCTTCACTTGTAAAATAAAAAGCTAAGCCTTTTTTCCATTTTGTTAAAAACTTTTCTTTAAAAAAAAGTCTACCATGCAGAATGCTTGCTGGGCACACATGAAAGTATTACTACAATGAAGCTCCTTTCTTCATTTTTATTGCTTTAAAAATTAAGTTGAGTTTTTGGAGAGAGAGAGAAAAAAAGTAATAAAGCACGTCCACCTGAATAAACCCCGTGAAAGAAATGACTTGTGATGTAATTGTGTATGAAAAAGTTTGTAAGCAGCTTAAATTTTTTTATACTGCTTCATTATTATACTACACAAGGCTTCTTGTTCAGCTTTATGATGTTGAGAGAGTTAATTTATTGACTTAATTTGTTCGGAGGAAAAAAAACTGTAGAGTCCAACATTCATTGTTTTCTGCTTGAGCAAGTTCCTGTCTCATCTCCATCTCCAACTTGTTCACTAGTTTTGATTAGTATTCTTTGGTAGTCTGCCCGGTTCTTTCTTGCATGTAAATATGTAGAAGAGTATTATGATTTACAGGGCTAATGATTTTTTTCTTCTTTAAAAAATAAAGATGAATGACTACTACGCCAAATTCATAAAGCTAAATTTGTCGAATAACACAGTAAATTGAAAATATTCTGGAACTGGGGACTTTTTAAAATAGTTTTTTTTAAGAAAAGAAAATGTACACATCAATCGACTGATTTCAAGTGACTGATACAATAATACAAACAACCTCAGACCTGAAATACTTAACTCTGACATTAGTCATCCGCGATCACAAAGACCTATTGCCTTAGGTAACCTGTTATAAATAATGAAATATAATAAATGGTAATAAAGCTAAACAAAAATGAAATGTTGGTTATGTAAATTAAAGAAATAAGGGTTTTTGTTCATGTAATAGAACTACATATATTGTACTTACAACTCACCTATTCATGTTTTGTAAATATCGGTACATCCAGTTCACCTGTAAAAAGAAAAAAACACAGAACTTGTTAAAATACAATTTAATTGAAGACCAATAAATTATGATACAACTTGGTTATCCATAACCCACTTACTAAAATAATAATAATAAAAGTGTATTTTTTTGTATTGCTGTGTCCGTTCTATCTTTTGATATATACCGTAAGCTGTAAATAGCAGGTAATTCATAGCAGCTCATCATAAAAGAATACATATATGCCCACATACATTGTCAATAGAATTTCATGTTCTTTTTTTATCCCCATAAACCATCTAAAGCTCTTTTGGGGTTTCACAAATCAAATTTCAACGTCATTTCACTTCACAAAAAGAAGAACTTTCACCTCTGTTCTCTTATTCCAAAATTCATACCAGAGTCGTCAGCACGTATTTCATAGTTACAGGCATTGGATAAAAGTGAGTCACATGGAGAGATACAAAATGTTATGAGTGCATTTTATTTACGACTTTTCAGCTATTTTTTCTCCCTTCTCTATTTCCATTTCATTTTTTTCAAAAGTGAATAGCTATCATAGTCACGTCATCATCATCATCATGTTATTTATTTTTTGTCGATGGCGAGCTGCAAAAGGATGATGTAACGTGATGATGACGACGAGAGTGTAAAAAGGTGAAAGTTAACTGCATAAAATCTAAACGATATTTCTATACTCCAAAGCTACTGATGGTGCTGATCACGCTTTACGCAATTGTCCCAATAGACTTTTTTATTTCGTCACCGACACATGTACGCTGGCAGAAGAACTAGTAGCCTTTTTCATGTTTCCGTTAAAAAACTGCTTGAACTTGTACTCACGGAACAGAATAATGCATGGCACTGATAAACTCCAAAAGCCAACGAATACAAAAATGTTGCTCACGTTTAATCTCGATTGACCCCACGTGACTTTACATTTACAATGTAATTCCTTTCATTTTTGTAGAATGAAAGCTCAAAGTAAGAATGAACCGAATAAAATTGAGAAATAAGGTAAGAAGAAGCCAAAGGAAAATAATCGATTGTAGCAAACTTGAGGAGGTATTTCCTTGTATCATTTTATTGTACTTTTGGAAATCATAGAAAAAATGGATAAAAATATTCCACTTCATAAAAAAGTAAGCAACAAAAAAGAAATACCTAAGCACGTTTGTATAACAAAGGTATAATCATGAAGATGATTGAAAAGCTGGGAAGAAGAGCATGTTCCATTTTAGTCATTTTCTTTTTGTCTTTTTTATTCCATTTCCCCAAACTATCCATCTTATTTTGAGAAGACGTACAAAAATACATGAAAATTTTTGTGGAGGTGGTCATGATATTCAGATCTGTCAAGTCAAGTCAAAATTATTGCTACTGTTTTTCAGTCTGCAACAACAGCAGCAGCTGCAAATGGAATGAAGAAGAGATCAAGCCCAGCATTTATATTTGTTTCCAGGCATGTCATGCAATAATATGTAATTCAGAGCTGTAATGGAATGGATGATGGAATTGCTGTGCTCGGAGAACTCGGGAAATACAAAATAAATTCAATTCCTTTTTTGACAGATGAAGCACAAATGAGATCATGGCAGGTATTTATGTATATACACGCAAATGACAAGCACATGAGCATCGTTTTAGGTTGCAGCGTAAAAAAACGGCAAACAAAAAAGGGGAAATGGAAATAACACACATGACAAAAATGATTTTACATTCACCTGAGCTCATTATTGTGCTCAGGGTTTGGTTGGCTTTTTATTTTTTAAAATGAGCATTATTCCTTTTTTTGTATAAAATTTTAGTTGGCTGTTGAAGAATAAATTATAGTGCTATTTTGGTATTAACTCTGGGAATTAGAAGAATGTACTATTTTCCGTAAAGAAAAGCAGCTTTTAAGGCAGCAGCAGCGCTATTATGAACTATTATACTTGGTTCTGCTCACTGAAGAGAATTTTTTTTGGGATGGATGGAAAATAGAATCCGCTTGTCTCATTCTATTATTCCTTATTCCAGCAATCAGAAAATGAAAATCAGACAAGAGTGACTGTGCCTGACTCATTGAATAAGCGACTCAAGATGTTTTGTAAAAGGAAAAAGGCAAGATAGTATACACGGAGATAATGGGCGCACGAGTAGCTTTCTGCTTTTTTTCCTGGGAAGGAAAACGAGCAGGAGACGTTTGTTAGCATCAATCTCTCTAATAAGTAGTATGTTTCAAACACAAAAATATATATGAAAGATGGAAGGAAGGAAGGAAGAAGGAAAAGCCTGACTTTCTAACAAAAGTTGACTCGGAATTTGAAAATAAGATATGCAATACACAAGAATAAAAGGGAACAATACATGGCGCATTATAAATACAGAAGTAAACAAACCCATTGTAAAAAAATATGTATAAACAGAGCATCATATTATTAGGATAGGAGTGGTGGGTAAGTTAAGTAAATAGTAAATAAGCTTTGCATTCACAGCTAGCGAACCGGGAGAAAAGCAAACTACCTAACGGGTTTGAACCAAGTTTGTAAGGGAAACAGTCAAGATAGAAAAAAAGACACAACTGCTTTTCCCCTTTCATTTTTTGACGAGAGAAGAGAGAGATATGTATATAGGCTGATTTTGTGGATGGAATTGAAAGTGAGAGGTGGATATATAAGGAAGAAAATAAGCAGCTTCCTTTTTATTTCGACTTTCTTTTGACGTGTGGTGTTGTTATACAACTTATGTATGTGTTTTGA
>JAITYZ010002581.1:0-10984 GCA_027744595.1 Paronellides praefectus
AAATTTAACACACGAAAACAATATTTCAATACTCAAAAAATATTTTTACTCATTTTACTTTCTACCATCACTCATTGATGATGATATTTACTACTACTTCTTCTACTACAGCTTTTCAAACGTAATCAATCTTTTATTTGTTTTTCTTTATATTTTTTGGATTTATATCTGTACATTATGTTATACTTGTATTATTTTATTAGGAATTTTCTTCAGCTTTTTTCTACTTTTCATGTCTTTTTTCTCCCTTTCAATATGCGATCCATGATCCCATGATCCTTATTCCTGTTCATTCTTCTCTTGAGCTCTCTTGTTTGAAATTGAAAGACTGGCAGTTCCATAATACGATCATCTTTTTTTATCTCAAGTGAACCTCTTGAGAAAAGTCCTTGAGAAAAAAATAATAATCATAATACCTACTTGCATTTATGTGATATCAGTATGATGAACGTATATATATATATACTTATACAAGTTTAATGATATGAGTATACATTGTATATGTCACTCTAATATTTTCTCAAGCAGAAACAAAAATCTGTTACTTATACATATTGTATAAAGTAGGACGGTGCGCAGTCTGCTTCTGACCAAACAATGTAAAAATATATAATGTGTGTCTGTCTAGAGATTGTCAGCTTGCCCATCGGCGTGTAGTAGAAAGTAGATTTGTCATATTTGTCAGCAAGGGTCTTTTCTGATCACACAGACAATCTACATGGCAAGTTTCTACAAAAATTCTCTGTAGATTTGTTATATTTGGTGTGATGTTGGTACATTTACACCCATATATACTACTCATATACTAATGTACATATACTATCACTATATCCATTTTTATAACATATTTATGTACAATAATACAATAACATAAAATATGTTTACACCTTTGCTGCTTCCGCATTATCCGCATGATCCTTGAGTTGAGTTCATTGCAAGCGCGTGTTTTCCACCAGAGTGAAAGCAACGTGATAATATGTAGGTGACCATTGTCAAGCAGTCAAACATGTGTATGTTTGACGAAGAGTAATGTTGACGGAAAAGTACAAAAATATCAAAACTTTCTTTTTTCATTCCACATTTATATTTCGTTTGATAGTAAAAAGATAAGACTGTGGCGTATAAAAGTAGAGATCGACACCAGAGTATTGTCCTGATGATGTTATCGTATTAGTGTTGTTTACCTCTTTCTCTTGGTGAAAGTTGGAGAAAGTATTGTAGCAGGTTTGTATGTTTTGTGCTGTGAATTTTTAGTGTATATATTGATTCCAAACACGTTTTATTTGTTTCACAGGAAAGAGAATTTAAAGGGGAACGACGAATTTAGGTACAGTTAATTTTTGACACAGTCAACAATTTTACCGAAAAATTGAATTTACACTTTCAACTGAACAAGAAAAAAAAGAATTGCAAAACGTGCTGCTGTGAGTTGGCGTAGTTTTTGTTCATATTTTGTTGACTAGAATTTCCTGTAGGAAGATGTATAACTATGTATCTATCTTCATTTTGCATGATGGTATTTACATATATGCCACTATCACTATTTACTGTAAACTTTTGTAATAAAAAAACATTTATATGTGTACTACATATATGCACTTACATTGTTGTGCATCTTCACTTCACCCTACTTATGTAGCCTAATGTATTGTGTTTTTGATTGCTTTAAAAATCAAAGTTTGAATAAAAATTGATCATTGTTATAGTACACTACTTTATGTTATTTTCGCTAAAAACGTTTGCCTTTAATTAAAACCCGCAGCTTATAGATTTGCTTTTAGTTGCTGCATAAATTCTGCTTCAGCTGCCAACATTTTTTATTTCTTAGATTTCTTTTGCAATGTAATTTCGTTTATCTTTTCATTCTTATTTATTTAAAAAAAAATACAAATCTGAAAACTATGTACTATGTATAATAACTAATAACCTTATCGAATTATAGGAAACAAAAACCATTTTAAAATGTCTATCTGTGCAGCAGATTTTTTGATTCGTCACACATCCTTTTATCATTATTACGTGTGTGTTATATTTATATAAAACGAGCATTTGCTTTTTTGATCTTTGTTGCATGTTGTCTTGTTGCTGGATACTTCTCTCTCTCTCTCTCGCTCTATTGATGTCAATCTTCTTGGAAATTCTTTCAATGCCAAACAATGTTACATACATACATATATATACCACCCTGCGACTTTGTTTTATTTGCATCTTCGTGAATTCATGTGGTGCGAATCGCAAAAAAAAATATTATTCCCAATCAAATGAAAATTGAAAACAAACAAAATATATAAAGACATGGACTGTGTACAAAGCGTGCAGCTCGGTACAAGACGGGAGCAGCATCCACTAACAACACCATGCAGACAATGCAAACCGTATTGCGAATGGGTTCGATGACAGAGACCAAAGTCGCAGGAGGGGGAAGAGGTAGTGTGCTAGTGAATGGTGGTCGGCCTTCAGTTGTCGGTTGTAACAATTCCCTTGAAGATGAAGGACAACTGCTGATGTCTAATCGAAATACTGTTGAAACTTGTCTATCTCAAAATCTCAAACCACTGAAGAATGAGCAAAGTAAAAACAACGAGTTGCAATCCCAAGTAAACCTGCTTGACCATCCTTTGCAAGCCAAACATCATCATCACTCGACATCCTTGAAAAGTTCGTGTGAGGACTTCAAAAAGGCATTGAATCTTCATCCACCGCCCATTGACGACGACGAGGACGAGGACGTGTTCGATATTAACGGTTTGAGTGGAAGACACATAGCTGAAACGACATTTATCAGTATACCAGCTTCAATGTGCTCAGGAGGAAATGGTGGCCCTGGAAAGAAAGGTAATTCCAATTCTAACCAAGTCGGAAATGGGGATCCTGCCAAGCAGAAATTGATCCAACATGTTGTTGAACAGCACCCTCATCATCAAGAACAGCAGCTTGATACAAAATCTTCCCCGGGTAATGAGAAAGAGAAATTGGCAAATGTTCCACTGAAAGAGGAGCATGATATAGAACATGAGATTACTGAAATGACTCCCTTTTGTAAATAGTTGATGCAACTGTAAGAATTTCCTTATTGTGAAACGGAGAATAATATGATTGTGTACTCAAGCGTACATATACAGAGTATTTTGCTGGATTATTTCACTGGAAAAGAGAAAGTGTAGGTATATATATTTGTAGTGGAAGTAAACAATACACTTGTACATATTCATTTAGATATTTAATCTACGAATTAAACCAATATATTCTTGTCATGACATGAAAGGTTGTCTAACTTAAATACTTCAGGAGATTCTCATAAACATGTATTCAATTCAATATATAGAGAAATAGTACCAAATTATGTGTTACCAAATTACTCTTTGAATGCAACATACAACATAATAAATTCGTCTCCATCCATCTATACCTTATTTAAAAATCATCGTTCATTCAAAAATATTTAAGTAAATCAGCAACATTACTAGTACCATTTACCCGAAAATACCAGTGTAATCAGCCAGTTGTGAAAATGTTTATTAAAAAGTGTACATACATTATAAGAAAAAGAGTTGAAAAAGTTTAGGAAAATAATAATAAATATTGTATATATTTTTCACACCAATAATCCCCTACGCGTGAATTAATTAGTGATTTATTTTGTTTGTGAGTGTGTTTTGTAACCTTCAGAAGACAGAATCCGCTAATTCATAATAATTTTTTGATTGTTAATTAAAAAACTGTCGCATGCCCCGAGTAGTAATTGCACGAAAGCTCTCATGTTAAAATTATATCAATAATCGTAGACGGTTCAGCCTTCTGAAGGATTATTCAGTTCTTTATAACTACATATTATACTCTATAAGGAGATTAAATACATATTATAGAGTCTACATGTGATTTTAATGGAATATGATAATGATCTATTTCATATATCGTTATGAAGTGTATAATATTGTTACTTTTTATAGCTATTATTAAATATATTAAATATAGAATGCACAAAGAAAAAAATATTTAATCCTAATATTGTTTTCATAAGCGAAGGAATAAAGTGTAATACGAATGGATTTTTATGTTACAAGTCATTAATCTTCACTTCAGTATATGTATTTTGTGTACCTGATAAACAATTATAAACAACTATCGGATCGAAATAAACTATATAATCAATTGAAGCTATAATATAAAGAAATTATTTGAAAAATAGTGTTTGTAAATTTGCTACATTATTTCACAAAGCTGCTAAAAGCTTTTAAGAATAATTTTTTTTAGTAAAGGATATCATGTTCTGGTCTACTATTCCCACGGCGGAACTTTCTTGCAGCATGTTTAGCAGCCCAAAAGCGGAACACAAATCCGTTGTAAATACCTTTCCGATGAAATGACAAAATCTCCTGGAGAAAGAACGCACTTGAAGTGATAAGACAAACGATCAAAACATAAAAAGCACCGGCAATATGCTTCATGGTTAAATCATCCGATTCCTTCTCGACATGCTTTGCTTTATCCGTCTGATTCGTTCTTTCCCACCACTTTAATTTTAACAATCGCACATTGTAGTACATGTCCATTTTATCCCAAATATCAGCCAAGTGGAATTGTCTTGTGTAGCTTAATAATTTTCCAAAATTCAAGCGATAAATCGACTTACCTTCTGTTCCCAAGCCTAACCAAATGTTATACGTTCTTGCTGGTGCGAAAACAAGATTCCTCGTATCCGAGTCGGAAAGATTCCTTTCTCTCAGGTGAACCATGGCAAAATCATAAGCAATGCAACCATACTTATATTTGACAACTTTCTCCAGGCACTCAAGACCCACTCCAGAAAAGATTTCCATTTCCGCAACCAGTTTTACGTAGACAGGATCAGTGCTGGCAGCAAGTGTGTTATATGCTGAATCTCCATGTTTCATGAATCCTACTTGGTAGTCAGAAAATGCGAGTTCTTCAAATGTTTTTGGTAGTTCTCCCAACACAGGAAATGCCAATAATGTTACCATTTTAGAGCGATACACAGTTGTCAAAACCATTGTAAAGAAAAACCATAAAGCTACAAAACTCCGGAGTGCTTGAGATTCTGGAAGAACAGGAGAGTCTTGCTCAAGAAATGTTGATATGAGAAATTGAATTTGCACGCTCAATGACCATTTCTCTCCGGATCCAAATCGAAAATTTTCCATGAATTTGAATGCTGAGAAAAAGAAGGATATGCTAAAGACTGTACTGCACCCAATTCCAACCCACATTCCCAAATCAAATGGCCAAAGTAAGGCAGCAGGGCTGTATATTCGTAACGGCTGAGCGGTTACAAAGGTAAGACAACCTTGAAATAGTAAAAAGTAAAAGCGGTTTTAAGAGAATTGATAAAAAAATTGAGTATTTTGCATTTTCTTCTAGAAGACTGTCTAAAGACATTGGCAATTATTGTTAGTTTTAAAAATATCTTCCGGTTCATATATTTTCTTACCTACGTCGTAAAATGAGTTGGTAAAGTCGATGTAGTGAACTGTATTAAAGAAAGTCACAACATTTTTATTAGGAATTTTTATTTTTCGTCATAAATTCACATTTTCTTCAAATATCTACTCTTAAGTAATCCATTTACTTCTCTTTGGAGTGTTTGCAATAACAACGCCCAAGTCAGCCTTTCCACTTATCAGATCCCCAGTTACCCCAATCCACGTACCATTTTTCAATTTTAAGCCAGTACCACCTCCACCAGGATTACCATCTTTGCCAGTTGCAACAAACATGTGGTAAGTGAAGTTGAATTTCACCTATTATAGGAAAGGAGAATGAACATAAAAATATATCTCATCAGGAGATTAAACTTACTCGAGCGATTTCCCTCCGAAACGTAATAAATATGATCATATTATAAGATTTTATCAAGCACAGGGAAAGGTAATTGTAAATTATTACAGTGAGAAACTTTTCGAATAGCATTTTCCAATTTCCTCTCCGAGCGTTTGAGATCCCTTGCCATGGTGGATCTGCCTCAATTTTCGCCCTAATATACGGCAGCGACACATGCAAAAGTTTCCCGTTCAAATTCCAAACGAAATCCGGAAAATAATCAATATCTTCTCGAGGCAAGTTTTGTTCTGTCACAGGAAGATCCAATAGTCTCGGGTTGCCCCCAGGGTTGCAAAAGAAGCAAACTGATCTGACTTTCATCATCACAACTTTTCCAGGATCACTGCCATCATCGTCGTGGGTAGTCGTTGAACCAACTGCTATTTTAAATTTGATTCTATTGGGAAGCTCCTGCATAAACAGGAGTCGTTCATGTAAATTAGGTTCTGTTTTGAAAATATACAAGTCTTCATCTTTCTTCGTGATGGGAATGTAAACGGGAGTGAGCATATTGAAAATCTGCTTTATAAATCCTGACCGTATATCATTAACCATGAGAATGACGACCAAGCAAGGATCACTTTTCCTTCTGTAATTTGAAACGGATATGGGGAAGCGCACAGGTAAAGAGTCTCTTGACATGAGGGCTTCCGTAAAATTCTCACGTTTGTTGGCCAATTTCAGTCTCAACTCTTTGAATCGTGTCTCAATAGTTTGGAGTTTAGATAGGTCTGGGAAATTGTATTTGATTGAGTAAGCACTTTTCATGCCCGAAGGAGAGGATGACAAAGTTGATGGTGCTTTAGCTACATTTTGAAGGATTCTATCCACACTCGCCCCGTTATCAAATCTGTCCTGGAGAATTACCAAAGAGCAATGGGAAAACCTTTCTTGGTTTATTAGATTTAGTATGAATGTGTCTTCTTGAAATGATGCTGATGTCATTCGTTGTGGCTCTACTAAATGCAATAATTTTCTTGATGATAAAGTTGTTTTCGTATTGCCCACTTTAGTAGACTCACAAGGAACTGGTAATAAAATTAGCCCGAAAGGTAAAAGTTTTGAGACGAAGAGGATGGAGAAGATGATTGAAAAAATCGAATTAAACTGGGACATGACTTTGTCATGGACTAGGGAGGAGACTGATGATAAGTTGCTTTTCACGTTTGCTTTCTGTTTTCCTTTCATTTTGTTTTAAAAGAGAATGTTTGTAACTGCAAAACAAGGCAGGAGACCAAACATGCCAAAGTAATTCTTATTTGTGTAAAATTCAAGAGAAGACTGTTAATTCTTATAAGGCAGGTGATTCACAAATACAGAAAATCAGCTAATTTAATCATTTTTATGAAGGAAAAATCGGTGTGTAATTCAAATACTTTGCGTGTGCATTGGCCATTAAATATAATGGGCATATTAGTCTCATCTTTTGCCTGATATCTACGTAATTATTCATATCATCACTAACGGTTATGTTTTGACCGTTCCGACAATATATCATTCAGGAATACTATGGTTTAACTAGTGGCACAGGTTACAAAATGCAAGGCTTGCATTCTCCATAATAAGGTTTATAATTTGTAAAGGTCACTTTCAACTCAACTGTCATCGATTTTCCCCGAAACACAATTGGCCTTGCCAAGCATATGTGCTTGGTTATTAAGAACCGCTATCAGCGGTGATTATTTATTATCAAAAAAATATTATCTTGGTGACGTATTGGTTTTGAAGTTTTTTTACATTTCGCAGGTGCACGCTCCACATGTGCAATGTTCACAAGACTGACGTGTGTGACCACTGTGTCACGGCGATGATTGACAAAAAAATTCAATTAAGCTAATTGTAAATCTGACTGAATTGTTGTCGTCGTTCGTCTCAAGCTTCCACGACACACGAATGCGCTAATTTGATGAATTTTGGATTTCAGGCCGAGGAAGAAATGAAAAACGGGTAAATTCTAAAAAACGAGCGGTGATGTATACGTTGATTCCCGCGTGGCATCACAATATGATTATGTTAATTTCATGATAAAAAATTCTTCAGTGCCTTGTCAATTATACCTGTGTTGAGTAATAATATGCGTCTCAATCTCAAATTATGTCTGTCCATCAGTTTGCCTTATTTAATCATAAAGGTTTAAGTGCACACGTGTCTAAAACAAGGATTCCGAATCAAAAATAATTTTATTAAATTATGAATGATATTCCAGGAATGACAATCGAGAATCATTTGTCATTCTTATTCTTGATGCAGGAATTCATTTTTTCGCATACAACATTCAGAAATCGAACTTTAGTGGTACTCGTGTTCAGGTCAGGCATTGTACATTTTTGATAAAATCATAAATGTAGAGATGCCGATACAGACTTTAATTCATTTGCATCTTGATGGAATTTTGTTTGTAATTCGTAAAAAATGATTTCGATCCAAGAATGGGCTCCACCCACAATGTGGACTCAACATTCATAACGATAACTTATACCTATGCAATATCAACACGCACAGGGGCAAATGTCTACATTTTCTTTAAATTTTACATTTTATGCAAAAAAAGACATTCCACAGGTAATGTGCAATCCCAAACAGAAAAGTAAGCAAATTACGTGCTTGGTTTGAAACGAGTATTATTAAAAAATTAAATTGCATTTCAACTTGAAAATTTGTAAAAATTGTACATTTTATGAAAACATGCAAAATTATCTTTTGCTCTTATCAACAATGCAAATCGCAAGCTGTTGATGTACTAGAAATGTACCTACAGGTATGTCTAAAAAATGGAGCCTCTTTCTTTGTATTTTATGTGTCCAGAATTTGGGTAGAATTGATTCATTATATTTTATATAACAACTTGGACGTCGCGTCACCTTTGATTTTATGTAAATTACTAATCAGTCCGGCAGACGCGAAAGGAAAGGGTGCAAAGTTTGCACTGCAAACACGGGATGCATTTATTATACCCTTTACAAACGCTTGCTTTTACCGCTACCACTCTTTTTTTGTACAATAATCCAAGTGTTCATTTTCATTTACAAGTTAAATGGTTTCCTGTTGGAACAAGACAAGGGATTGAGATTGAGACTGAAGATCAATTAATGTGATAACAAGTACAAGTAGTACTCCCTCGCCTCGTAGAATGTTTTAATTAATTTATTGCAGTGTTTAAAAAAATATCTTGTGGGACTTTTTATTTAAAATATTTTTTGAGTGGATAGAAGTAATCTTGGATTTAAACATTAAAAGACCCGGAAAGGCTTTTCAACAGTAAAAGTATTTTATTTGTCATCCAGGCTGGATCATCATGGCGGAGGTTTTTAGCGGGGTGTCTTTAGTGAAAAAAGTGTACGAAGAAGTGATGATTTTTAATGATAAGAATAATGTTACTGCTTGGGAAGCCAATCAAACATTATTGAATATAAAACGTAAGAGACTTAATTTAGTTAGACAGATCTCAAATTATGATTAAGGATGCTGTTTACTGGCTCGACTCTTGATAGTGCCTCTTTAATGCTGCCTCAAATTAAATTATGATTATTTAGATAAGGTTAGGTTAAGTTAGGTCTAATGACCTTTGAAAGACATTTTGTTTAAAAAGCTAACAACAGCAATTTCTGACTTAATTTTCTGTAGATATACCTAGCCCTGATGAAGAAGATAGTTATCTTTAAAAGGATGGCATTAAATAAATTTTGCTTCCACTATAACCCAGTGCATTCCTCAATTATAAGATGAACAGTGGATGGAGATTATTTAAAAAAAAACCTAACCTAAATAATCATAATTTAATTGGAGGCAACATGTAGGTGCACTGTACTCGAAACTGCAGTCTTACTTCAGCCCACATTTCGCATTAATAATAATAATGTGTTATTACTGGGATTTCATGGTACTTTCTTTCTCCGATAGAGGTGAAATACATCACGGAAAAAACCAACGAGGTCAACGTAAGGGAACGTGCTAAATGGACTATACCATCAGTTGGGCCACTGGAGGGGAGAAAGAGGCCGAATCTAAGTAAAATACCATCAGTGGAAAGTATGCCACCCATGCGTTACTGGGAGAAGACAACCGTCAACATTCCCACTGGAGATTCCAAATTTTTGTCTCACCAGCCCTTTTTGGGTGATCATCGCGATGATAAAGAAGTGGATGAGTACAATGAGGAACTCAACGCGATGTTTGAATTGGACCTAACTGACGAGTCCAAATATGGCAAATATCCCATTTCACCAGACGTGTTACTTGACTTCTTGCGCGTTTTGATGAAAGTACAAGAGCTGTATGGCGAAGATATATTTTCTGATGAGCCAGAGGTGTCAATTACTAAACCGTCTCTTGCTGTACTACGCGATTTATGTATTAAAGTGCAGTCTGCTAATACAAAGGATTTTGCTGCAAAAAGGCTTTATTCAAAACTACGAAATGCGGTTTGTAAAGTATTTCCGGACGTCAAGTCTAACGACTTGCTAAAACGGTAATACAACGCAACATTGATTAAAAATTTAACATGATATTTTCAAATTAGCTTTTGTCCTTTATGTATTTTATTTCAGATATATTAAATTTTCTCGGCGACGTGACCCTTTGTTTAACGCACCAAAAAATAATCCTCCGCCTAACATGGATGTGGATAAAGACGCCGCAGTCTTTTCCAAGAATGTACAAATGGACTCTTACAAATCTTTGTTTTGCCGTTTGTGCTTCAAGTATTCATGTGCCCAGCATGTATTATTGAGTAGCGAGGAAGTGTGCGCGATACAAGCAGTCACAAAATTACAAGCAAAGGAAGACGCGAAATTACATACCAAGAAATCCTCTGGAAAAATACCGACTCAAACAAAAGGGATTAATTGCAATTTCAAAGATTGTTGTGGAAATGGCTTGTCTTGTGAGCGTCATCCATTGTCAGACGATAACTTGAAGGCAGCCTGGAAAAAAATATTGTTGGAATGGCCTTCCAGGGATAGATCAATGTTTAATTCCATGTATGAGTCATTTAAAGACTATTGTCTTGTGGCAACTTTGCTAACTAATAAATCGTGTCGGGAGGTGAGCATCATACAATATGCACATAAAAAATTATTATTTTTAATTTATTATATTAAATCTACACAAATTGGATGGTATGGTTGTTTTGCAGGTAATGAACTAT
>JAITYZ010002582.1:0-11747 GCA_027744595.1 Paronellides praefectus
ATAATTTCTTGTAAAATATCATATTTTAAACACATATTTTATGCTTGCTTCTTTCACATGTTGCATGGCTAATTTAACAACAAAATATTATTTTGATGAATAAAAGGTTTATTCTCCTGTATTGCAGGATATCTCGGAAAATGCTCCACTGTCCAAAAATAAAGTTCTGCTAATAACCGGATCAAATGCTTCAGGACAAGTGGTATACAAGGACAGTCCATTCAATTTTAGGCAAGTTCTTGACTTTGGAGATGGTTTCTCTAGACGTATTGATCCAAGTAAGATCATACCTAAGCAGGAACCCATCATCCCGGAGAACAATTCACAGGGTGAGGAGAGTCCATGTTGCAGCTCATCTTTGGAAAACAAGGGATTTGCCCCTGAAAGAGTTTTGTCGATGAAAAAGTCTGCTGAAATAGCTGCAATGTTCACTGATTTGAAACTTGATCCAACTCCTGATTTTATTTTGAATAAAGCTGACGATGAGCAACATCACGAACATCACGAACCGGCATCAATTGATTTTGAAACATCATTAGGATATTTACCCTAAAACACTAATGCTAAATCCTGTAATTGACTTAACTGAAGTTAAGTCAAGTCAGTAAACTTTTGGCAATAAAATATAGACAAAGAAGATTATTTGGACTAGTTATTATAACTTTTTCATCGACAAAACTCTTTCAGGGGCAAATCCCTTGTTTTCCAAAGATGATTATTTGGACTAGTTATTATATAAAAATAGTACTTAAGTTAACGATTTATAGATTGGGAAACGATAGTGTTAATGTATCTTTAGCATAAAAAATATTTAAATATTTCTAAACTTCAATTAATAATAGGGAGCATTTTGTAAAAAATAAATGAAAGTTTTATGAAGCGTAATATCTTGTTGTGGCACTGCAAATGAGTGCCAATAAATTCTGTATAGGTATTAGGATAATATCTGCTAATAACTTATTTTTGTATAAATAATGAAAACTCTTTGTGCGTTTGTTAACTGTTATGGTAAAATATTTGCGTTATTTAAAATGTTACTAAATAAAACTTTCAATATTGGAACAAACTGTTGCTATATGGTTTTTAACCATATTTATTGATGATGTTACAATTGCAGGCAAATTTCCTTGCTGTTGTTTAAATTAACATAAAATTAGATATATATAATGAGACATGACATCTCACTCAGATATTTAATTGCGCACCAACAAATGCAGTTTATAATATTAGGATACGAAAAAAGACACTTTTAAACAAGTAAATTAGAGGGGCCATGCTTTTTCCCTGGCCAAGCTTCTTTAGCATATTTCTTCTTCCTTGGCTCATCAGCAGCCAGGTCGACAGGAGGGAGGGGAATGTTGCTAAGATGAACCAGGATTTTAGGCTCTTCGGCTGCAACATCAATTTCAGGTGCTGGATTTGGCAAAGGCAAACCCAATTTTGAAGACAAGGAAGTAAAAAAGGGCGTGGTAACAGTTGACGTATTTGAGTCAGGTAAATCATCATATAAACCTGCCAGCTTTGGAACATAGTGTTTGACAACATGATTCGATGGAACCAATCCAGAGTCTAATTTCGGTCTCTAAATAAAATAAATCCCCATTCAAAGAAGTATATAAATATACAAATAATTTTGATTTCTATTCAATATTTTGTTTTTAAATATCATACTTTATCTTACTTTTGAGGAAGGAATAATGGTAGTTTGAACTAAATTTCTAAACCGCCCAATTGACGGGTCTATATCTTCAGGATTAATGATTTCCTCTTCTTCGTTAAATACCACAGACTTGCGCTTCTTCTTGGGATTCTTTCTCTTTTCTTCATCAGGTATTCCCAGCATTGATATTCTTCGATTGTGAGCGGTATTAAACTCAGTCAAATTCTTTATTGTATTTAAAACGGCAAAATAAAAAGGTTATCATTATAAATACAGCATAAAAGCCACAACATACATGGAAGCAGAACCAGCATAATATCCAACAGCAAAGTATTTTTTATAAAAAATATACGTATTTACGTCTAATTCCGTATCGGTTTCAGGAAGACCAAGTAGACCTCCCTCACTGTCGGCTGCTGTTTTTTCCAGTTCCTCCATAATCGGTCTTGGAACAACAGTGGGTGGTCTTTCTCTAATTATATATATTCTTGTGGATGCTCCAAAATGAAAGCTGCTGTCAATTGGAAGCTGTGTTGGTTTATTCCCTTCCAGTCTCATTGTTCCAATATACGTTCCGTGTGCTATTTTGACACACAAAACAAAACATTATATATATACTAGTGATTTCAATGAATGTAAATTACTAGCATCTAATAAATATTGTAGTGTTTTAGTACTCACTGCTTCCCAAGTCTACTAAGAATGCTCTATCCAAATGCTTATGGTAAACTAACGCAGCATGAACTCGAGAGCATGATGCATGGTCAATGCAAAAGTCATTCATTTGAGGGTTCCTCCCGAACAAGTAGCACTTTTTCTCATCGAGCATTAATTTCTAAATAAAAAAGTAATAATAATTATTATATAGTTTATATTGTAGTCCAATTTAGGTAGTGGTTCTAACTTTCTGACGTTTACTATCAAACTATAATTGTCCATACTATCAAACTTGAACAAATTATTTAAACGAACAAACATATATACACAGCAACAACAGCACTCGCACAATACCTGTATCAATTTGTCCCCTTTCATCACATCCAAATGAACTCCTGGAGGAGGTTTCGCCGCCCTTGGAAATAAAATAATTACATGATAACTTATTGAATCAAGACTCTTTGAAAGTAATACATGAAGTCTCATTGTCAAGCCATTCAGGGATCCGTTAAACTGTATTGTTTGTAATTTACAATTTGTAAACAAGAAATAGGGCTTATTAGTGGCAATCTAGTTGAGACTTTGTGCATTACTTTCACATGATAAATCGTTGGATAAATAATTGGTGCACTTACCACTTGGGAATTTCAAAGTTGAGAGCCATAATCGAAATGTTTCAATTTTGTTCTTGAAAGATTACTCAACTCCTGTGTTTTCTAACACAAAATCCTTCCTCCTGTTGACAATCAAATCAAAATGCTATTAATAATGGTAAATAGTAAACGGAAGAAGTTTCAGCGAATAGCAAAATTGAGCAGGACTATTTTAAGCATTTACATTTCGATGATTTCAGTTCTTTGTGGCCAATGCCACGGAATTAGTTTTTACGTTCCGGTAACGATATCAATGCATGCAAGTCTCATTTAAGGTTAGTTTTATTAGATGCTGGTTTATCCCGCAAATTTAATGCATCACTGGCACATACACACCACCTTGTCATTATTTAGCAATACTTCTAATCATAAGGCAGAGGAAAGTCTAGCATGTACCAATATCAATTTTCATAAATGATTACCAAGACAAATTAAACAATTCTCCGAACATTTACCAAAACAACAGGCAAACGGTTAAAATATTGAATACACGAGACTAGTCAGTCAGTCAGCATTGTCAAAAAAATAATGAATGATTCATGCAAAAGTTTAGAGCATCAGTATTTCCCTAAACAATTGACTTATTTAGCAAACTACAGGTCATAACATAACACAAATCACGAATTCACTACTACTGGACATTCCGGTAGCTAACATCATCAACAACAACAACAAATATCATCCGGCACTTTTTTACGAACACACAGATTCCATGCACGGTCGTTCTTTTTGGCTAACATCAAACATAGACACAAGCAGGCCGAAGAATACATACAAACATGCCAGCAAATGCACGCAAACTGGAGAGACGTAAATAGAAATCCTGTAAGGTTATCAGGCTACTCAGCACTCAACTGCTCCACCTCAGTATTAATTCATTGAGTAGTATTTACGTATCTATCTAGTCATATTTACTTAACTTTACTCAGTAGTACTACTAAATAAATCATTGAAGTATATTTTAATCAGCATACATAAAATAAAAATATCCTTCATAATAAGCAAAGGTTAAAAAATAATTTGATGAAAACAGGGTTTTGTTTAGATTTATGGGTCTTGGCGTCAGGTATAAGCGTACGTTTGTAATTAGTAATTAGGAAGCCTGTGTTATAATTTCTTGAAGACAAATTTTGTTTAGCTATAGTAAAAAGTCTAAAATGGAAAATAAACATATTTTTAAAAAATTATTACATTGAATAATGCAGTAAAATAATGGGTTAATTATAATTAAGTAACTTGTATTTATTCACTTTAATTCTACATGCTATTCGTCATAGTTTCAAAGGGTCAGCATTGCTCCCAATTTCTTACCCATCACCCATACCAACTTTTCATTTTTTTTTGGTTTGGGTTTGCAATCGATGTTTTTTAGCCGCATGAAACATACATGCTTAGTCCAATAGCTATAGAGTACAGCTGTTTTTAGCGGGAGTAACGTTTTCATAAATCTGGAATTGAAGTTATATAATTTAATTTTCCATGACTATTTCACAGCATCCTAATTAAAGTGGTTTGATTGAAATACTGCCTTTTGTCATCTGTCAATTTCTTGTTGTTTCTGTTGAATTGAGAGAACGAACGTCAGCAAAACTAACAGCACAGCGGCTCTCAGTTGCTCACAATAATTGCTCAAGTCCAATTTGTTGATCCTTGATTGACAATTCAAAAGGAAGTTAAACGTGAGTGCTCATAAATATTTGTCATTAAAATAAAAATGTCGGCAAATAAGTCCGTTGTTTGTTGAATGGTTCAAAAGTAAATTTTAACAAAGGTATAAATAGAAAAATTTAGTAAAATAACTTTTTTTTATATTATAACATACAGGATCGTTGCGACAATCATCAAAATGGGTATCGATTTCTTGGCCTATGGCTATGCAGCCCTCGTTGCCACCGGCGGTGCTATAGGATATGCTAAAGCAGGTAAAATGAATTGCAATCATTAAATTATTATAATTTAACGTGGTTAGTATTTATGTTTGTATCAATTATTTTGATAATTAATTGAATGAAATAAATCGGATATTTCAGGGAGTACCGCCTCTTTGGGAGTGGGGATACTTTTTGGAGCAGTATTAGCGTATGGTGCTTATCAAACTTCTCAAAATCCTTCGAACTATCTTGTTGGCCTTGGAGCTAGTGCACTTCTTGCAGGTGTGATGGGAAATCGCTACTATCACTCTGGAAAGTTCATGCCTGCTGGACTAATTGCAGCCGTTAGTACAGCTATGGTTCTTCGCTACGTCGTTCGATCATTTGCAATCAAGCAACAATGAAAACTTTATGTTTCGTATAGTTTAAAGAAACTAGCCAAAACATCATTCCAATTTATTAAATCCAACATTGTTTGTACATTTTTTAATAATCAATCAATCATACAGCTAGTTTCATTGTTGCTGAATTCGTTGTCGTAATAATAACATTATGTAATTGTTAATGAAAATGTTAATTGTATGCAATTTATTTGTTTGACATAAAATCATCATTCATCACAATATTGTCCATGTCTCATCTAGATTGCATCATTGTAAAAGATAAACTTTGTTCATTTAAAAGTAGAACTTGATGTCACTTTTGCATTCTTAAACTATCATATTTCAAGAAAATCAACAACACCAAATCATCCGTTGTTTATCGATGTATGTTTTCTATATTTCATATTTTGTACGCTTAGCTGTTCTTTTTAAATTCATAATAAAGGTACATAATCATAATCATTATAATTTCCAAAGTTTTATAAAAGTAGTAATTAATTACTGGATCATTGGTTTTTTTGCTTATAATTATGATATACATGAACCTAACCATGTATTTAGTTCGGATTTTGAATTTTGTAGTTTCCACACGTCACAAAGTTTTAAACTTCCGTGTTTGATGCTTATCAAATCTTCCAATTTTCTTCATGAATGCGAATCAATAAGCCATTGAACAAATGATATTTAAAATTAGTCCACCTTTTGCATGATATTATGAGAATAATGACAACTATTAAAGGGATAGAATGACTTGGATCGCAAAACTGCTAGTTAGATCATTCACCAAACGGCATTTTTGGAGAATTACATAATAAAAGGCATAATATACCGAACCGCCTAAGTACAATGTACAAAAGCATTTGTATGCAAACGGAGAGAGCAGTAATATAGTAAGCAGCTGTTTGTAGTAAGAAGATGTAGTAGTAAGTTGAGTGCCGTGCGGTTTGCACAGTTTGTACTACAAACTTTGTAGTGGGTGCACGCACACAAAGGAAGTTAGTGGTGGAGAGAAGGAGAACATAACTCATACTTGGAGCCCTAGAAAGACTTTGGTAACATAATTAATAGTCAATCAATATGTCTCTAACTGGATTATAAAATATCCCCATATTACCACTTCCGATACAGAACCTCTATGGTAATAAAAATAACAATTACCACACCTCAAAATACTTAATCTTTAAAATGGTTCTGTTTCTATTTAAAAAAAACAATGTTAATATGTAGAAATTTTTATCTATCCAGAATGATCAAATCATCAAAATGGAAATAAGTGAAGATTTGGAACCAGAGAAAGATGGTAGTAGTAACACTCCACCCACATCTATCAACCCTTCCGAAATTAGTGACGAATCTGTGATCATTGGGGACCAGGATCAAGACCAGTTAATTGAGAGTGATAAATTTGAAGGAAATGTGGATAGTGACGACGATATAGATAAAGATGTAGAGGAACAAGATCAAAATGATATCGATTCGGATGAGTTTACAGATGACGATGAAGAAGAGATTACGGATGATGAACTGGATGAAAGTGAGATTGATTCTCTACTTGAGCAAGGTAATTTTTTCAAGAATTAATTATAATGGAAATGTAAAAGGTATATGGTTTTTTCCCCAATTTATGTACGTGTATTTATAATACAAAAAATAAATACATTTATTGGTTGAATATATTATATAAGTCTCTAGTTAACTCACCTCAATTTTTAATTAGGGTTGCCCAAGAGCAAAAGATTGGAAAGAACCTGTACTCCAAACAAACTTGGTCAGCGTGTCTTGGGGAAATCACCTGGTAAAGGAGGCGATCACAGCAACGAGTTAACTATCAAGAAAATCCTGGTCCTAGATGGTATCGTATTATTTCGCATGCTTATACTGTATACTTACTCAGCATCACGTTAACATATTTTTTGGGGAAATGTACTGATTGACTCTTGCAAACATAATTATTCCAGAAAAAGATGAAAACGCGTTTGAGGTTCTTCCCGGTGGATGGATCAAACTTCGGCATAGTAGTGGGATGCCGCTTTACTTGCACCGGAAAACACGGGTTTGCACTCTTGCTAAACCATATTATTTAGGAACGGGATCCGCAAGAGTAAGTTTTAATACTGGTTTACGAGTGCTTACTTGACTTTAATATTAGTGAAGTATGACAGAGTCTTATACTAATGAAGCTTCTCCTAATTTTTGCAGCGACATTCTGTTCCTCTGAGTGGCATTCCTTGTTTAGCTTATCGTAGAGCATTGGACAAGGAACAGAAAGAGAAAGAATTAATGGAGCAGCAGGTTAAAGAGTCTGAAAATGCAGACGCAGAGGACAGATTGAACCAAATTACCAACGAGTCAAAGGATGATAGTGATAAGGTACCAACCAGCCAATCTATTGCTGATGATGAAATTGCCGAAAAAATCTACTTACTGAAGAGAAAATTAGAATTGAACAAAGATACACCTGAAAAAGTTAAACGCGAAAAAGTACCAGATGAGCCTGAACTCGATCAACAAAGTTTACCAGCTACTTCCGAGTCAGAAGTAACGACTATCTCGGAAACTGCTAGTACTGAAACAAATTCCAGTGATGAAACTATTAAAACTAAGGATTCAGATGGTAAAGTATGCAACGAACCCAAGGACCTTCCATCTCCATCAAAGAACCTGAGGACTCACTTTTTGAATACTAGACGTATAAACAAGCGTACAGGGGAAGGTGTTCCTGGCCTTAAAAATTTGATACCACTAGCTAAAGTAGAAACTGCAAAAGAAAACGCCTCCTTGTATTCAGTCGCCGCCTTGGATCTGAGGGGCTACTGCTCCTCACTCTTTCGATTCACTGAGGTTGAATGTAAGCGTTTCAAGTAAGTTTTCGAGCCACATTGTCCACGTCATCAATTAAAAATTTGCGACTCCGAGTGTATATAATTTGATTGATTAATGTCGTATTTTGATTTATTTGTAGGACATGGAGTGCTCGAAGACGGCACACAAAAGAACAAAAACGAAGACAGCTCGAGAGGCCAACGCTCCCTGATAATGCTCAAGTTATCAAATTTTTTGATCTTGGGACATGCAAAGGTATAGTGATACGTTATATTATTTGATGCATCCAATAGAAAGCCTGCGAGCCAGAAATAAATGTCTCTTGAAAAGAACAAATGGAGTGTATTATAAATATGATTATTTTCCCCTGTATAACATACATTAGGAGGTGACGAACAAATGGTTAAAAAGTTCAACGATTATGTGTTACCAGCAGTGACTTCGACATCACAGAGGTATGCTATCTAGCAATGCTTAAACTACGGGGGTACCACACAGTGAAGTTTACTCAGGCTTGGCCACATGCCTTCGAGCACAAAATACCTGAAACAACAATTTTGGAATTCTATGAAATCAAACGTAATGAAAGGGGGAAATGGACAGCTCTAATACAGAAATGGATACGTAATATCTTTCCGGCATCAAATGTTTCATACTAAATTCTTTGTACGTTCAACTGAATTTAATGAATTCTATATTTATTCCTTTCGATTAGGCATCGCTTCTTTTCAAAATAATCTGATTTAAACTGTTTCATTGCAAATTACAAAGATTTATGTATTTGAAGTCCCTTTTATTATAGCGGCAGTATTTGAACAATTTTCGTCATATCTGTTACAATGCAAGATAATGCAATTAATGACTTTGGTTGATTTTGCGTTGTTAAAGTTTGCTTAAATCAATTGCAGAACAGTCAGTGTCAGAACAATACTGTTAAAAGCAACAGTGAGTGAGGAATTACAATTTGTTTTAAATATGAGAACTGCTCATTAGAATTAGGAAAATAATGCTCTGTGGCCACCCTACTTCGGCACTGCATCTCTAGATCATAATTTTATTATTATTAAACTGATATTAGCACAATTCTAATGTTAAAAAATAAATTTTGTTTGCAGTATTTTCAACAAGTGGAAATGAATGATGTTAGAATCCCGAAAATGTGTACCAGTGTCAGTGAGCCATCTCCATACACGCTGTTGTTGACTTGCCTTCAGAGGTAAATATTAAAATTGCTATTAACAGTTGAACGTTAGTTGGCATGTTGATGTAACAAAATTTGTTTTGCTTTCCAGAAACTATGGACAAAGTGGCAGCAGTAGCGTGAAGTTTGAAATGATGCCGACTGATCTATCAAAAGGAAATCCACCAAACCAGTTTAAAATGACTGCTGGCAATTATTCGGTTGTGGTGACTGCGTCAAACAAACGGGAAGGGAAGCAGTTGGCATCACAGCTTCTGTTATCGGTATGCGAGTGGGAACAATTAAATACAAAAATATAAATAGCATGTGCATCAACGTTGGCCGTACATAATCGAAACTAATTATCATGTATTCTACAGCAAATTCACCCACACATAACCAATTTTGGAGCATTCATCAAAATGTATGGAAACGGATCGATCAAAAGTGTGAAGGAAAAGAAACAGGAGGAGCAGCAAATTACAACTCTACAAAGTAAGGCTTCTGCGAATTCCCCAAACTGGGCAATTTTAAATAAATTACGTCAAGAAATGCTTAAACTTACCGAACAAGAAATAAATGACAAAAAGACAGATTTCTTTCCCAATATACTTAGTATAGAAGGTGCTTCGTGTACATTAGACAATATTTCTCCTGTGGTACAGGAAACAATTATTTCTGAAAATTTAGCTGTTGAGATTTCTTGATTGTTTGCCTTTGGTTGCCTTAGGAAAATGTTTTGTAAAAAAATAACGGTTGTAAATGTGGTATACAGGTGTGGGGGATAAAGTAAAAGGTAGATGGATTTAGTAGGTTACGGAACGGCGAGTCATTGATGCTTAATATGTATGTATTTACCATACGGAAGTGCCGATTTGTACAAATTCTCGGCAATTAACTGTAAATTTTACAATCAATTTTACACGCTGGGATTGGGAATCCCAATTTGGGATGGTCGGTGCCTGGAGACTCGGGTGTACATTATGAAATGTAGAAAGCAATATATTGAAGTACCTTATGGTGTCAGGGATATATCTATAGCTAGATGACACATGGTACTCGATCAATTACAACGACTATCCGTTGGACCTTCGGTCCTCCGGTTGCCTAATAAAATGAATGTCGCTTAATGTTATTATTGTTTTGCTTCTTTACTGCAGACTCCTTCATAATGTGTTATATGAGAAGTAAAACTAACTTTCTCTTCACATTGAATCATAATATGATGTATTTAACCTTGCTTTCAGTGTAGTGTTGTTGTGTACTGCTTATTGTTAAAAAAATTGATTATTATTACAATTTAAAATTACATATATAATTTTCATATTTTTATGTATGAAGAATTGTGAAGAAATTACATTTAATAAAGAAATTAAGAATATAGCATATATATAAATTAATGCACCAAAACTACGCACTAATTTCAAAGTCAAAGGTGGACGTCGTCCACTCTGGGTTATTCTCATCAATAGGTTCCCGCAATGTCATTTCCTTGTAAGTTACCTGGTTTTGCGCATCAATGAGAATGATAGTATGCGTTCTAGGAAACAACAACAACATTTTACCATTGTTATGGTTACGGGAGTAAATTGGCTAAAAGAATGACTATTTTTTTACCTGGTGCCATATGCAGGAAGTTTGATGAATCGGCTGCTAATACCTCTCAAAAATGTTTCTGGTTGACCTGTGGCTTGCTTTTGCATTTGCGGATCTGGGTAATACCTGCAAATTTAATTCCAATTAAACGAAACAATTACATAAAAATGCTAATCAGATAGAGTCAAGTGATTATAAAGCATGCATCTATTAAATAAACTTGCTCTTGTTGGGCTTTCATAATCTCCAAAATTGCACTAATGAGTTGTTCCTTCTTATCCACATGATTCCATTGTTGCACCACCTGAGCAAATGCTTCTCTACCAGTCTTCACTTTGGCAAAGGGAGTCTGTATGAAGCTATTTCCGATCCCATGAACAATGCGTGTAGGCAACTGCCGTGGTTTCTCATCCGCTGTGCACGAATAGTAGCAAATTTGTGGCGCATTCATGACTACGTCAATCGCTACCATACTAAAGGGATTGTATTCAGCAGCCATTTTAGAAATGTTAGTCAGGTAGTCAATGGAGTTGACTTCAGGTACACTTAATAAATCATTCACCAAGAACCCTCTTCCTTTTCTGTCTCCGGCAGTTAAAAGCGCCTGTCGGGACTGCAGCACATTTAGTAATGATCCGATTCTTCCTGATTTGCTTATTGCGAGCCAGGTGCCACCTTCGCGACCGGGTTCCATGTCGCGCCCTAGAAAAAATCGCACAGAAATCAATACATTTTTCAATCATTTTCATTCAAAAATCAATTTTGATTACAATGTACAGTGTACATACCTCCTAAAATATCAGGACTGGTGCCCCAAAAACTGGCTACTTTAGTTGGTCGAGTATATATTTCATCGCGATTGACAGCCAATATAACTTTGTAGGAATTTGGTGCTGGCTTGTCATCCACATACGCAAATAAAAT
>JAITYZ010002583.1:0-10335 GCA_027744595.1 Paronellides praefectus
TGGTGTAATTTACAACTTGCGACTCATAAATATGTAGCATAAATTAATCTGTGTAAGATTTAGGTTCTAATTTACCTCCATATTATTGTACATTTTTGTAAATAGCCGAAGGTTGTTTGTTTGTTGCTGTTGTGGATGTTAAAGTGGAGCCACTCAATAGTAAACATAGTCATAAGAGACTTGATATTTTTGTGATTGCGATAATGAATTTGATATTATTCATATGATACGCCTATATATATTTATGCCCGTGTATTTAGACAGGAGTAAATGTGACTTATGCGTTATGCGACATTATTATTATATTACTATAAAAAATATATATGTTTCCTTTGAGATCAATCGTGTGTGCTGATGACATAATTAATTTGATAATGTCATAAAATCACATACCTACATGTTGTGTGCCATTGTGTTTGTAGTTTGTTGAGAAGGACAGTCTCTCGTTGGATATTGTAAATTACAAAAAAAAAATATATAGAAAAATAATAATTTCTTCCTATTGATAACATTGAGATTAGAAATAAGAGCATGATATCCCATCTTACAACTAAATTAATACACGTAATACGAGATTACACAGTTGTTGTTTTTTGTGCTCAAAATAAATATTCCAATTTTGCAATGACTGTTATGTTTACAGATAGCAAGTATGAACATGTGGCAAGATATGAAAATATTGGATTTAGCTTGGATTTGTACAGTAATTAAAAAATAATTAGGTAAACTATAGTTTATATTTATAAACCAACTGTTTATATTTTTTCAGTTTCACGGCAACATATAAACAAGCGTCATATGACTTTTAAGATATTTTTTAAAGATATTAAAATAAACACAACCTTAATAATTACCACATATACAGGAATTATTGATAGTATTATTATTATTATTATTATTATTATTGTTTATAAGACACAATGCTGCTGCTGGTTCAAATTTAAATTGAACTTTTGTTTTAGGTACAGGAAGAGTAGCATGATTAAAAACGTCTCAGTTTTAAACACATAGGCAGTCGTCCATTCCTTCCTCGCAGATTACCAAACTGAGTGAGCGCATGCGTACAACTTATATTTTTTACTAAACAAAAAATAGACATCTTCAATTTTTCATACAAAAAATTTGCAGTTTTTTTGCGCGTATCATATAATCAGACTAGTAAACCGTTCTTTTGAGCTTGTTACTCACCTAATCTCCCATCATCCTTTAAACCTTCAAGTATATACCTTATCAGTTAAACTGCTTGACTTGAAAAAAAAACTTACTGTATCTCGTAAATTTTCTTTTAAATGTGTACTGCAACAATTGAACCCGCCGCATCTACAAGAATGAGAATGGTAATTTTATGCATTTTTTAGAGAAAAACTGTCAAAAAGAGGACGACAACAACGTCGACACTACTGCCCTATTATAATGTATGTATAAAAATTATACTACGTGATAACAACCAAGCATTTAATACACCATCATTTTGTCACCAACTGACACGCCACACACATGATGATGATGCAGCAAAACATACATTAAATTATATGCAAGGTGAGTTTGACACGGGTAGAGCTAGAAAAATTGAAATGGTTCTTTTTCAAAATCCACACTGCTGCCCAATGTTTTTATTTTGCAGCTTGCCAAATGACTATTATTATCATTTGTCGATGTAATCATCAAAAGCTTAATATTGTCCTATGGACTTACTGCAGTGCAGTCGCAAACAAACAAATAAAAAGAACGGGAAACGTCAACACATTAGTAAATAAAAGTGTTGGGGAAAGAGAGCTAGAAAAAAAGGCATCTTCAAGGGAATTACGGGATTTTTTGAGTTTGTATTCAAAAGCGGGATTCTCACGGCATTTACTGGCTCTGAATTGAAAATAATAATAACAATAATCAGAATGACAACTGGGTTGTTTGCATATTAATAGGCTACTTTTTTTTAACCATTACTGTGTCAAACGAAAGATTATGTAACCAAAACCCTGTAATTTATAAATACATTATGAAAAGTTTTCATTGAAAACCCTGTTACCCTGGTGACGAAAAAAAATATACCCGAGCATGAACATGGCTCTATAGTTACGCATATATGTTAATTTATAATTGTACGTAAAAATGCAAATCTTTTTTATATATTTTTTTTCCAAAAATCTTTATAAAGCTACAGCTTAATTCATTTCGTCCTGCTTGAAACGCAAATTTTGTATGCAGCCCTTTTGTTATTTATTAAAATCCTTCAATAGAAATTTTTCGCTGCATTCCTAGCTGGCTCTTTACACCAAACGTTTAATTTATTTTTATCAAGTTACTTAATCGACCCTGTAACAACAATATTTTTTTTGTATATTTCACAACGTTAGTGTTTCACCACCAAACCAGGCAACTAGTAGTAATGACATCAGTCATCCAGATAAACATGACAACAGAAAAAATAAAATTATCATTTTAATGAGCTAGATTCACATAAGTGTCTTGGGTATTTGTACAAAGTCACAAATAACAACTTCCCATGACACCAGAAGAAATCAGATCAGAATTACAACTACTTACAAACTTACATACTTATTCCTCTATTTTTCATGTATCTCATTTGCATAATTGCTTGCGTGTGTATTATTACTAAAAATGTTATCTTCTTTTCAAGATAACCTAAAATAAAGATTTTATAAACCTGCATCACCATTATACTTTGTTGGGCTGCTGACAAAACTGACCGAATAACAAAAAAAAACAAGCCAAAAATAAAAAGAATTGCAAAATGCAGTATCTTTTATTATTTGCTTTTTTACCACAAAACAATGGCGTTAGTTTTACCGTGTGAATTGTGAAATTATCCTTGTCGTCATTGCATACATTGTATTAATGCCTCTTTTTTTAGAGAAAACAGCAACAATAATAATTTATTTGAATATCTCTTGTTTTGCCCAAAACTGCACGTAAATGAATGCATATATATATTTTTACACTATCATTCAGGTTTTGTGTGTGTGTGAAATAACATATAAAGATGTCTAGACACAATAAAAAAGGAACCGTGTAGAAATGTAATCGTATGACTTCTCCATAGAACATGTTGTGCGTTTGATGGTTATCGGTCGGTTGGTTGGTTAGTTCATGAGGGAAAAACACCGTTTTTATACATTGTCAAAATCAGATATAAATTTGTGAAGGAAGAAAAAAATATGGTTTGATTTACCGTTTTGACTTTTCTTCTTCTTTAGGTAAGCTGGTTTGTTTGCTTGGTTTGGTGAGTGTGCTATACAGCTGCAAGCAATAATTTTATAATATGCCATGAGGATTTTATTTTTTTCACTGGGTAACCAAGTCAATAGAATAGTAAGCCATGATGTGGATTTGATTTGATAATCTATGCCATCATCATCGTCATCATCATCACAGAACATCACATCATAAAGTACTGCTGTGTTGCATTATGTTTTTCACTTGTTTTTTAATACTTTGTACAATTTTATCAACATTCAAAAATCCCAATTTTTTAAGGCACCTTTTGAGCGACTTGGTATTACCGCTTACTTTATGATAGCTGGAGCGTGAACTGTGCTCTGTGAATGTTTTAAAAACTGTGACGCCTTTGGCTGTACTCATAAAAATTTTAAAGGAAAGGTTAATAAGCGAAAGTAATTACATTACAATTCAGGTATGTGATAGATGAGATCTACGAAAAAAATTATGACGTGAAAACAAATTGCACTTGATGTTTCAAGTCAAGACCAATCAAAACTACCATCATCATAATATAATTGCTAATTATAAATGACTTCCTCGTTACTTGGTTGTGTTGCGTTGTGTGTGTACCACCACCGAATAACCACCAACAACCATAAAAATAGGGACAAACCTTAAGACAAGATGTAGCAAGAGGGTAAGAACAACGGGACACAATCGTATAAACAACGCACTTCCGATGAACTTTGTATACAATTTGTAATGGCAGTAAAAATCATGTTATGTTGTAAAAGTGTGCGTCTTGCGCCTTGGTTACGCCCATTGGGTCGTGACCACGTGCCTAAATGTATGTCTTAAACATATGGTAAAGTATAGCGGCTATGTTCTTTAACAAGTGCAACGAATCACTGATTCGGATCACTGCAACATGCACGTTGTCCAAATGGAAAATTAAAAACGGAACTAATTGTCCATGAAACATTTTTGGAGGGTAGTTTGCAAAAAAAAAACGTGTCATTAGCATAGGTATCATCATCATTGCATTTAAAAAAAGTGCCCTTAAAGGCCTCTACAACAAGTTTTGTTTCAAAACTACAGCTTTAAAAAGCGGAAGCGTACACATTTGGATTTTGGATGGATATAAAGACAATATCGTAAATCCATGGCCAGTGACCAAAAGTGTAAAAGGATTGAGGCAATAAAACTGTAAAAATATGTGCTCGTTTTGTAATAACAATAATAATAACTACTGTTGAACATGTTGTACCTATCATCATGTATACCGCACAGTAATTAATCGCTTGTTTATTATCATTGTCAGGACTTTTTGTACTTTTTTTATACAAAATTTTTATTTATTTTTATTTTTGAGGAATCCTGGCACAAACTTAATTCCCAACTGTGAAACATTATCACTATTTCTCTTGCCTTTTCTTAAACAATAATGAACAGTGCAATCATTGCACTGCAATAGGATAAATACCTATGTACCGTATATAAATTGGTTCATGCGTGTGCCATGCCACAAGAAGATCGCATCACATCAGTAATCACACGTTTTCATGGTGTTTACGTGTCAAGAGATAAGATTTAAGCGCTCATAAAAAATCAATTAAAAATGTCAACAATATTGTATAGCTGCATGATATACATATGTACACGTACTCTACTTTATGCACTCAATTTTATTGCAAAAAAAAATTACAGAGAGTTAATCATTATACCATCTTTATTATTCTTATAGGCTTGCAGGCCGACAAAAATTAAGTTAATAGCGTAGTCACTCGACTATTGCATTTTTTTGAAACTATGTGAACTCCATTAATTTACAATTTAATTTATTAGTTTACTTCTCATTTGATAAACATTTAGTGCTTGCTTTTTAAAGAATACATGGCAATTAAACATCTTTTTTTAAACAATTTTCTGTGATGATGTGAAAGATGGGTTTATCAGGATAAACTGAATCAATTTTAAGACTTGTCAGTTTGGTAGCATCTTCTCACTTCTCACCACACTCATCCTATTATATTCTTAGCTGCAAAGTATTCACATTAACTATTATTTTTTTGTTAGGAATACTAATTAATCAGCGGAATAGTAAAATATTTCAAAGCTTTTTATCTTGATGATGCGTGCGTGTGGAGGGATGCGCATACACGCATAATATAAACCAATAACTCATCTTCATCTCTGCTTGATACAAACAAATATTTTTTTTCTCAAGACGAGTTGCAAGCCACCTGCAATTTTTCAATATAACTCCTTTTGTAATTTTTGCAACTACGTTGGATTTTAATATCCCATTAAAAAAATTTAAGACGCTGCATTAGACAGTCAGTCATAATAACAGGGGATGATAATCTTCATAGCTAATCAAAAAATTAATAATAATAATAACAGAGGCGCTAAAGTGGTTAGGCTCTTATCGCAACGTTGTTGCTAGCTTCTACTTTCACAAGTACAAAACCAAAAAAAAAATAACATACAAAAAAATTATACTCGCGAGCTCTAATTGAGGCATAATTTATCACAAGACTTTATCAATATATTTTATCAGAATTCAGCATATTATTATTATTATTATTATTATTATTTTGTGTGTGATTTTTATTGGATGAGATCTTATTTCAATTGAATACGTGAAATATGATTAATGTCGAATTTTGCTCAAATTGAAGGAGTGCGCAGCAGGTGCTGATGATGTGGTGTGAATGACATGCTAAGAATTCAAAACTAGTCTAGTCCACGGCACGTCGTATCGTATATTATCGTATCTCCCATATTATCTTGACCGATAAGTACAGGAAAATATATATGCATCTAAAGTTATTTTTCTTAATGTTTCAAAAAGAATTTCTACATTTTTTTATTGGTACTTTTGAATCATATCAGATATAAGATTTTATTTAAAAGATGCTTGAAAGTTAAGTATAAATGATTTACACATTTCCATACATACACCTATTTTACGGTAGGGTAACTTCGCAAATTATAAACATAAAAATAAATTCAATGAGCACACAACAAAGTGCCAAATGGCACGATAACACGATATCCTATTGAAATGGTGAACTGATAACAGTTATAAACCGGATGGATGTGCGCACAGGGAAACTTGTCAAAATCCGCTACTGTCATTAAAATAGTTGCGTGTTTGCCATCTTTGTTTACCTGTGTAAAGCCCACCTACGCACATCTTTGCATAGCAAAAAGCCATAAACGTATCTCATTTAAAACGGACAGCGGCATATCAGCGTTGAATATTATATATGATAAAAGGAAATGAGTAAATTAGTTTGCAAAACAGCACATAAGCTATCTCAGAGAAATGGCCTCTTCTCATGTTGCCGGTGTCTTTTTTTAAAAAAGCTTACATTGCATTGAGATGTGTTATAATAATGAAAGGGAAAGGGTGCAAAAATAAATGACAGTTAGTCAGGCAAGGAATACCAAGAAACGCAAGCCAGTGAACGCATGCATGGTCTCATATATGTCATTTTTGATGATTTTTGTATTCTTCGTGATCTTCAATCTTATGCCTTGCCTCACCGCAGTCCATAATATCCCAAGCTTCCATTTTCCTTTATCTTCCGGTAGCAGTTCTAAGAAGTGAGCAGCATTAAAGCATCCGCACATGCGTATTTTACACACACAACAATAACAATGGAAGTGTCGACAGGTATATTACGTGCAAACTCTCAATTATATTTGCTTGAATGACTCACACGAGTAGTAGTAGTGTACCTAAAGCAAGTGGATGAAAGTAAAAACGCTCCTTTTTCAAAATTTATTAGCACACATGTCATTTGGGAAGAGGCTTTGTGTGTCTTTATCCTTATTTATTTATTACCTTCAAGCTGCTTCCTTTGCATTTCTTTTTTGTATTTGCAACTTGACTTGTTGACCAAATAACATTTTAGCAGTGTTAGCAGTTTGCACACACAAACAAAGTCTGCATAATATTGACATACCATCATAATCTGTATCCGCCAATTCTTGTACAAAAATTCATAAATATTCATGGGCATCTTTGCTTACTCTTCATTCATTCATAGTACAACGTTACGTGATTAAAAGAGAAAAAAGGGCCCGCAGAAGATGATGATATGAATGAGTAAACATGCAAATATGACAACATCACCCATGCAGTTAACAGCAACCTAACAGTAGAAATGGTGGTACACTTTTACTTTCACATTTAAAAATCCCAATGAGCAATAAAAAAAAGTAAGTAACAGCAGCGCTCAAAGAAACGCGCAGCAAATGCCAATAGATCCGGGTGCAGCACTCTTCTTCCTTCACTTTCATCTTACCACACGATGGTGTCATCATCGCACCATTATCATCATCACATTTTTTTTTAAATTTTTTATCAAAGAGTTTCCTATAACATAAGTAGATAGAAATACGAAGACATTTACACACAAAAAATATATTCAAGGATTTTCCTTATCTTAGTCATCGGGATTTCGGGATGGGTGCTGTTATTGTGCTTTATGTCATTTCAATTGTTGCATGTGGGTTATTATCAATATTACGGTTAATCAACATATTTCAGTCAAATGCCATCGTCAAGTATCAAGTATGCAAAGAACAAAATCACAAGAAAACTTTCGACTTCCGTGGTAATGTAAGTAGAAAGATAAAGACGTTTTTTGAGTGTCAAAAATAAACACTAATGCAATTCAACCGAGTTGAATTATTGAAGAAAGCAAACAAGCCAAACTTGAGTGCTAAGCTGAACTGCACAAATTTTTTATTGTTGGAACGGGTTCAACATGGCTTGCAGTATTGTTCCATCACCGTCACCAACATGGTGATCATCGTCATTATCATGTATGCAAAATGCACAATATCAAAACTTCCTAACATAGTTATTACATTCTTTAGACAGCTAGACCATAATAATTTACACGACAATGATATATATGCATGTGTATGTGTGCTGTGTGTAGGTATATATAAATTCTCTGCAACTATCTCTTCGCGCCAAAAAGAAAACAAAAAAAACTTCGGCAACTCGAGAAGATGACATTTTTTTGCAAAGTGTTGATGATTACACCTTTTTGATGGTGATGGGTAGACAATTTTCTTTGCCAAGAGATTTGAGATGCCAAACAATTGAGCTGTCTGAAGAAAAAGTCCCGACGGCGTGTTATGAATGAATGAGTTCAATAATTTAAGGTTTTTTTCAACAAGTCATCTCTGAGCGTCTCGATAGTCTATCTAATAATATATTTATATATATAAATTATTACACACTCCCTCCTCTGCTCTTGGTTTAAGGACCCTGCTAGATAAAGTTGTAAGATTCACACTGTCGCTCCACTGATTATGCGAGACATGTGAATGGAAAAGATTATCTTTGCGCTTTTGTGGACTACTCTAACTTTTTCTTTTTTTTCAATTTTCAATGTTTAAAAGAGCTTGTAGGCTTGTAACTAAGCACCCGTAGAACATGATCATCATAATAATATATTGCAGGTGTATTAATAGCATATTGTGTAGAAATTAACACGAACAAAAGAAAGGATCAAAATGGTAGAGTACAAAAAATTGGAGTTATATTCATTCTCAAGTATGTAATTTACTTAATTTACATGTGTAAAAAACTTGTAAAAGTTTAGTGCTCGTGTGATGTATTCATCTGTGAAAGGTATTAGAGTTGATTTAAAAAAATGTAATTAAGGCTGTAACCATGTAGCGCGTGGATTAATATACTAGATGCAAAGAAATTCAAGTTCAGCCCATACTTGACGTAAGGTAGAATGTTAGACAGTGTAAATTTTTTGAATAAAAGTTACATCTATAAAACACTTTTTTTAAATAGTAAATTGGGTGACAGGTGTTCGCCTGTTCATTAACGTCAATCAAAAGAAGAAAATGAATTGTTTGTATATCAAACTCATTCTAAATCATTATTAAACCATTTGACAAATATAATAATTGACTGGACAGAATAGTAATGCATCCTGATAAAGTGACACTTTTGTCATTGTTCTATTCAGGATGAATGATCACATTTTTGCTTAATAATCCTTCTTTTGATTAGAAGATTGGAGAATGTACAATGAAAAATAAGTAAGTCTCTTTTTTTCTATTGAACCAAAGGAAATAAAATAACATGTAATTTGTAATCCGCATTCTGTTGTTTCTAGACGAAATGAAACGAAAGATTGAAAATAAAAGTTAAGTAGACATTTAATTATTATTAAAATTTTCTTATGGAATAACAAACTTCAAACTATACACACATGCATACATACTATATATTATGTACATATATCTTGTTTTTTCCATATCGTTTGTTTGTATACAATGCACTATAATTTGAATCTATACAAACGAAACGAAAAGTTCGTGAAAGTAATCTTCAATATTTACCAAAGTCAAAGTCGGCATTCTCCGCTAATTTAAAACTTTTTCTTATTATTACGTAGGCATATACTAAAGGTAGCAAAGCATTATTAGCACGACTTTACAAAAAAAAAAAATCTAGATTGACTCCGTCATTCTCATTTGTCATATTATTATTTATGTATTATAATAAGCAGCATACTTCACGTGCTTATAATTTGCTAACAATTTATTACTCTATTACCTCACTGATTTTGAATTCTTTTCATGTATTATCATCACCACTGCCACAATTGACAATGTCAATAAGCTAACAAACTGGTATTCTATTTAACTATAAAACTACCTAGTTGGGTGGTCGCTATAGTTTTCGGCTAAATCCATAATAAAATATTACGTACACCTCTGTATAAATACTAAAGCACCTATGCATTGAGTGCATTATTTCAGAAGAAATTGAAAGTGCCTAATTTTTTAAATGTTGATGTTAATTCCGACTACTACTAGTAGCATATATTATGTACAACAGAGACATGACTAATTGCAAGATTTTTGCATAAACCTTGCATGGCAGGACGATAAAAAGGAGCAAACGCAATAAAATTTTACAAAAACATCCTCATCTCAATCTCATCATAATTTGTTTCGTGTGTGTGTGTGTGTGGTAAGGCTCTCTAACTGCTTCTGCTGCTTTCTAACAATAAATGGATTCGTCATGTTTGGATTTATTAGGAGACAAATGAATATGATGATGAAATGAATGCACATATATGCGTAGTTATGTACACACAAAAA
>JAITYZ010002584.1:0-12363 GCA_027744595.1 Paronellides praefectus
ATCAAGCTTATTGGTAAAATGAAGCTCTCCAAATGGCAAATTAAGCACCCCAGCCGAGCTCCCATTCCCTTTGCCTTTGGCATCATTTCCCGAAAGAATAAATGACAGTTTGCTTGGTTGGTGATGATTGTCAAAATTGCTGAAATAAATTAATTGAATATGTCTTGAATTTGGAAGGAAGATGAATCAATAAATTTGTTTGCGTTGATGAGGATGTAAACTATTCTTGTTCTATTCCAGGAGACGAGACATTTCCCAATAATAATAATAATAATCAATTTAAAAGGATGTTATAATTGCCTTATAAATGCCACATCGCCGCATAATCTAATGAGCTACTATCATCATCATGAAAATCATGATCAACAGAACTAAAACGTGTTACTTGAGTCAAAGAATGCATGTATACCTGTTTGCTCCACTTCCCTTGCTATCCCCGTAAAAGCATTCGAGTTGAATTTCACTGCCGCAATAGAGACTGCCGATACAGTGGAATGAGTAGCGGTTGTGGTGATTAAAATGATTATCGAAACTACTCCCCATTGATCCAAAAGAACGAGCAAAAACAAAAAGAAGATACTACTACTTGCTGTCGCTCCATTTCTCCTTTGGCGACTTGCTCTGTGAAAAACATCAAGATAACCACCGTCAACCACAAAGTTACACAATTTCAGTTAATGTGGTTAATAAAAAATCAATATAGTGACTTTCTAACTTCTTCTTCTTTGCGTCACCATCCCCATAATCATCAACATCATCATCCGTTTTTAATGCGAAAAGCGACTAAACCCAAACAACCCGTTACAAAGATGTACATATAGGTACATAGCCAAGCAAACCACAAAGTTACCAAACCATGCACAGTCAATTTATATAATTCTATACTAAAGCTGTTTTCATCCTCCTCCTTCCTACATCCCCATTTCACCTTACCCATCTTCCCAACAAGACGAGTCGTCTTAGACGACAAGCAATCTAACAAAAAATAATAATTCCTTTCCAAGAAATGAAAAGGGGGGATCTTATTTCTTTCTCTATGTCCTCCACTCGATCATTCTTCACCCATGTACAATGCACATACCTATACGCATGTAATAATGCATATTGCAAACTCCCAGATATCTGACTATCTGACATGTATTTTTAACATTATCCATTTTCCTTTCAGGAAGAAATTAATATGAGCACGTAACTTACATTCAATCCAACAACATCTGCTTATTTGCACATTTTCCCCTGCACATTATGAGACGTTTATAAAATATACGAAATGAAACGAATGGTTCCTCTCCTTCTCCTTCTGCAGCAGAAAGGAAATCGCTTAAATAAATAGATACCAGAGATACATACCGCATTCGACTGGAGGAGAAAGGCTGTAGCTTTTTTTGGAATGGCACACGGAAGAAATTAGGCCAGATGTTGGTACTGTGTGGTTGGTTTTCTTAGATGCTCTGGCACCGTATAATCGAAGCATTCGATTAGCAAAATGAGTAACTTTTGCTAGCAATTTGTGAATTCGTATAATCAAAAAATTCGCAAGCAATACGTTAGGTTAGATCTAACCTAACCAGATATGTTTAGGTTCGGTGGTTTTGGTTAAAAAATAATAATAATAATACATGAGTGTCACAGTGACGACAGCGAGGATGATGTATATCACAAGATGATGAGAAAAAAATAAGAAGGAAATGGGCAAGGCTAAGAAGAATGGATAAGATAAAAAAGACATCTGTGACATGGCACCTACATCTTATTTTCGTTTTTAGGAAAAAAAGAAATATTATGTGTTTGCATATATTATTTTTGTGGGGAAAAAAGCGGATGAGGACGGGGTTGAGTAAAAGCACACATAATATAATCGTGAGAAAATGTAAAACGTATTATTTTCACGTATTATTTTGTCTGTCGGTTTTTAGCATTTACCTTGAAGGTTGTATCTGCTCAGCAGGTTCTGCTGCCGCTGGTTTAGAACACCCTTTTTCTGACTGAGCTGGTGCTCTGGAAGATGATGGTGATGAGAACAAGCCATTTAACTGAATAAATGGCATGGTGGTGAAGGAGATTTGGAAATGGGGGTTTGTGTAAGGTACTTTGGCGTTTGGAGAAGACAATGAGCAGAAGATGATACACCACAGGTATACTTCGTTATTTTGCGTGGTTGATGTTTGTTGCTGCTGTTTTTACTCTTTTTTTGTCTTTTTGTAGTTGAGTGACTACAAGAGCTAATCCAGGTAAGCTCTTTTTTCTACACTCTCTGCTGACGCTTTACTGCTTTGTGTACTGCTTTAGGAAGTTATTAAGGAAGGAAACAGTTGAGCAGAGTACGATGTGTTTGTTGTCTTTCTTGTTGCTATTATTTAGAGGAGAAAATGGAATAGTCCTCTCTTCCTCCAGTAATACTGCTCCCTTGTTTCTTTATATGACATTTATACAAGATGAGGGTGGATGGATCCTGAAGGTAGCACTGATGTTGTTGTTCTCTTTATCCGAATTGGCGAATTCCTTCTGGATACCTGATCCCATTGAAAGCTGACATTAAGCAGTAACAACAACACGAAGGTATACGTATATAACAACAAGACAAAGAAAACTTTTTTGTGTGAAAGCTAAAAAAAGTTTGCCAACCATGCAGTAGTAAAAAATGCACAACAGGAAAAAAGAAGGACACAAATATAAGTTACTTTTGAGAAAGGGACACTGTTGTTACATAAGCTTTACCTGTATTTTTGGTTATATTTCTCCAGTGTGAATTTTATTTTCCCTTTTTGCAGCAGCAGCAGCGTCAAATGCAGAGTTGGTATTTTTATATTTAGGTATGTACACTAACAGTGAATCACGATTCACGATGACAAAACTAAGTAAATCTCCTAAACAAGGAGAAACAGGATTCACTAAAAAGTAATATTATGGGAGAATGAGGATCACTCCCAAAATGACAAGGTATACAGGGAGGATCTATACAAAAATAAAATCAAAACCCCGCACAACAAAAAAAACTTGAGGAAAGGAAAATGTGAAATATCTGGTCAATGGTGGATATTTGTCCCGTCACAAAATAAAAATGTTGTTTGCTTTTGAAATAATGTTAACCACTTGCACACAAAAAAGGTTTCTTTTTTAAGATTTCCGCAGATTCAGATTTTTTATTTAAAAAAAGTTTTTAATTAAAACAGAAACTCTGAAGGATAAATCAATCTCAAATAGGTGCTTAAAAATGTAAAGGTTGACCTTGATGTGCATGCACGTGCGTAATACTAATATTTAAGAGTATTTGAACTACACCCAACTGACTGGTTTTTATAACAGGTCAACTTCAATATATCTTTGTAAATTAATCAGACATAAACTGTTAATTTCTCCTTTAAGTTCATAAAAGTTTTCCCACTTTGTTTGCACGAGACAGCTTCTAATTATTAAAAGTGATATGAAATCGCTAGACACATTTTTTAATCTCAAAAAGTAGCCATTTCATCCAAAAATAAAACAAAATGCGAATAACAAGCAGCATAACAAAATAATCGTTTTACTTTTGCTTTGCGTCAAACCCACCACCACCCCTCCCACTCTCTTTCCAACCAATCGTCATTAATTTATGGAAACATTCAAGAATAAAGTATTATTAATTCTCTAATTATCCTGCCAAACAAAGAACGTAAAGTTAATTATTATTTTTTAAATCAAAGCAAAAAAAGAACTAACGCCTACGCTCAATTTTTAGCATTTTCGCAATTCACTAAACGCACGTGTAATGCAAGTATACAACGTAATTTACAGACATCAAAGCTATTAACAATGCCTACTCCGCCATGCGCCACCATACTAATATTTCACACTCCATTCCACATATTCCACAATACACACGCGACATAAAGTTCATGCGTAATATTTTCCTGTTATGTTGGAAGGGTATTTTTATCAGATTAAAAGTGCTACATTGCAGGGAATGAACATGATGGATTTACTTGGGTTATTATTACAAACACACAAACAAAGACTACACCACTTCAAACATTTCACTGCAATTTTGCAGGAAAACGGCATGACATACAAATAGGGAAGTAGAACGTGTGAACAACAAAAGAGGATTATTAAGGATCATTGAATCTTTCCGTGCTCTGCTTTGGAATCCATACTATATTGGTAAATTGAAATAAGTAACTATTAAAATTATTGTGGAAACACAAAATGTATATAGCTACCTATATAAAATATAATATAGCCATTAAATAGCCATCGTTGCGTTTAATGACAGTTATCTTCGTTTTTTAAATGCAAGGTACAAATTAGACCAATGAAATCAAAACAACTTGTTGAGAAATAATGTTAGAAAACTTCTTGCAGAGCGTTTCTGGGCTTTTATTTTTTGTTTTTGACAATGTTTATGTGTCCAAGAAAGCGAATTTTTATTACACTTTTATAGCAAAATAATTTTATAGTGGGACTAGAAGCAAATTACGTAAGCTAAACAATTCCACAACATGAACGATAGGGGAACTAACTTCAAGCGACACTTAAAAATGGGTAGTTTCGTTATGAAATGCGTATTAGTTGTACTGTTCGAGATGACGGATATATGGCGATATTACTACTGCGTTGCATTATTTGTCCATAAAACAAAAAGGCTTGATTAGAGTCGCTGTTGAAACTCTGCTGCTGTTGCTGCTGTTTGAGAATCGCCAAAGTGTTGTTTACAGCTTTGTTGAATAAATAATATGGTTTGTGTGTGCAGAGGACGATTTTTTGGAGGAATCAATATAATTTCACGAGAGTAAGAACAAACATTTATGCTGGCTGCTTTAAAAGCACGCATAATTTTTGCAAGGTTGAATCCAAATATCCTGAAAATCCACAAAAGATAGGTTTTCCCTGCAATTTCCACAATTTCTTTATTCGCAATATATTTTCCATTTTCTTTTCCCCTTCTCTTGTCAAATCCATATACACCTACATATATGTAGATAGATTGCATAAAAGAAGAATTTTCCCATTTAAAAAATAAATGCTGACACATGCCTGCCTGCGTTCACTCACCACCTTTGTTGTACATTATTCCACCTCTTTGCTGTGCTGGTGGTGGGTGGATTCGTTCGTGCATAATAGCTTTTCTTTCTTTCTCCGTCCAGAAAAGGAGTGTTGACTTTAGCTTGACTTGAAACTTGTCGTATAATATATCCCATGTAACGTAAAACGGTTTAATATCAACTTGAACATCAACACACAAGCTCTCCTGCTGACAGGATAATAATCGTCCTATTTACTTGCTAAACTTTTCAGTTACATTGCATTATTTGCAATTGAAGACTAAGATGGAAATGGGTATTTACTGTAATAAGTATGATGATACTAAAAAGTATCCAGTCGTTAACCCCAAACTTTGCATGCGGTCAGGGGTACATGTTCTTACGTATGCAGAATGTATAATGTGACGTGCTGTGAATTGTATCAACTTCCTGTCTTGTCGAAAAAGAAAACACAAGCTAAAGTGTTTAAACGCCGAATACGGAAGAAGAAGAAGAAGAAGAGGTAAAAATAGCAATTTATTGTGACATACTGTTTCGTTTTAATTCACATTAAAAGTAAGTACTGAGTATATATTAAATATACACAAAATATACACAATGTTTTTGTGCACATAGGTATATCTGTGTTTTTAGCTAGAATTGGATTCGGTTTTCTTGAAGGAAATCAGATGTGGCGATGGTAAAGACTTCATGTACATTATCTCAGGGTGGATCATTCCAATTTTCCTTTCAAAAATTATTCGTGGTCACATCCCAAAATATGTTTGTGAACTCTACAACTATGCATATCATGGAACCAGGGAATGGAATAATTTACGAAAACACTTGTTTAGAATTACGTGCTGTGCATCTTCACGAGCATCAATTTAAAAGTGTACGCACGTGTCTGCAGTTATTATGATGACGCTTTAATGTGCATACCTAATTATTGTACTTAGATGATGTGAATTAAATGCATGATTGTATTAGCTAATCTTCATACCAAATTGATTTAGGTAGCATAAAAATAATGATGCACCACGTAGGTTCATTAATTAATCCATTAGTGCTCTCATTCTATCAATTTAAATTTTCCCTGACTTTTCACAGACTACCCGGAATAAAGAAAATTCATTCCATTTTGTACTATGAATAACATTTAATTAGCAATACAATATGTGGGTGGCTATTTTAGTATTTGGCTTTTGTTCCTGAAACAAACAAACACACTTTTCTTTTGATTCACAGGCGAATGATAATTCAAAGTATTATTGTGCTATATAACGTTACTTGCTAACTAGTCAGCAAACGCAAGCCCACACAAAAATTTAAGACAATAGATACAATACAACAACAGCATGAAGCATATTATAATGGCTTGTTTGTGTGTGTTCTCTTTTAAGCGTTCAAAGTTTTATGACCACCCGGTTCGGTGGGTGCCTCTTTTGTGTATGTTGTTTCAAGTGCGGATGTCCATAATTAGCTGATTATTACACTTTGTATAACGACTTGAAAACTTGAAATTCATGAACAAGCTACCCATATATCTTTATATTCCATCATTTTGCAAGTTTTCAACAAGCTTTTAGTGACGTACATCTACATCGTGTAAAACTCGGAGAATAGTAAAGTAGTGAGCGACGAGCGAAAACAATATCATGCTGGGGCAAATTGAGATGCAATGTACATTCATCATATTTAGTTGAGTAGGCTGCGATAGTCAACAAAATTTAGTCACAATAACATTCACAAGTCAAATTTTTAAGAAATGAGTCATATTCAGGGTCGTGGTGAGTGATATAATGATCTGGAAGATGTTAATTTACTGCAGATGTCAAACAACTTCAGAGAGAAACGTTCAAGCCTCATTTATCATTTTCTCAAACCTGAGAGAAAAATCGAAAACAACTACACAATTCTGACAAACATAATATATTGGTCATGGCTCATGGCACTAACCTTAGTAAAAAAGTAACATTCAAAAATTACGTTTAGCCAAAATCTATCATCAAACTATTCTTTTCCAAATTCTTGATGGCCATTAAACTTGAAAGCCATGTGAAATGTAATTTTTTGGGTAAAATTTCTTAAGTACATGATGTTGTGTTCTCATTATGTCTCCTACATAAATAGCACACATCTCACAATTTATATTATGAAATGCATTTATTTTTGCGTTCTTGTTCTTCTTGTTCTCAGAGAAAAGTAGAGAGGGGTTTACGAATGACGATTATAAGTTAACTCAAGCTTTCGATATATTTATTTATATCTTCCATGATAATATTTGAACATATGGATATTATGGAAATCCGTAATGAAGACAATACAGAAGAGTATTTACATACGTCAGGTGTATTGACAATTGATAATGATGATGACTGTATATTTTTTATGTATATTTTTGGTACGTAGTGTCGGACGGATATAAAAACCATGATCCCCTTGCATTTTATGTGACGCAATACGCAATAATTTCTAATTTTACACTAGTAGCAAGCCCACAAATGAGCACATAATAAAAATGTTAACAGTAGTGTTTTGTACATTTGATTTATAGTGGCTCTTTTATTAGATCGGCTTGATCAAATGTTGACCACAAGCAAAGAAGACTCCACCAAAAAACGTACAGTGATAATGAAATGAAAATGAAATGTGACTTACCTAATCAAATATTAATACACCTGCTGTACTTGTATATAGATTTTGTATGCATGCAATGCATGCATACAGATAGCGGCAGCAGAAAGAAAACTAATAAAAAATATTTTGTTTTATATATCGTACATTAGGTAGGTAATATGGCATAATAAATATTATGCTAATATATGTTTTTGAGAAAAACACCGCATATATCGAAAATAAAGTGCTTCATTATATTATTATCACGTTTTCACAACGAACTAGCACTTTATGTATGTATCTTTCATTCAATTCTATCCTCATGTAAAATTACCTACGTGTAGAAGATGTATTTATTATTTGTGTGGCTCCAGAAGCTTAGTCAAACTATATTAAAAAATGCGAAAGCAGGAAGATAGGGAGAATGCATTTTATTTGCTCAAATGTGTTGGCTACTTGGCTACCTGTTGAAATTGTATCCATCCATCATTATATTCTGGTATTTTCGGTCATGCTATTTTCGGCACTTTATTTTTGTGTGTATTCCAAAACAGCCACGCTAGACTCTGGAAGTTTGTTTGGTAGTTGTTGATTATTATCACAACAACAGCCCACGCATAAACCTCGGTCTTTCTTGACACTGGAAAAATGGGTTCTTCAACATCCTCTCTCTGCCACTGGCAATAACTTGATAATTGTACCAACTTTGCACAATAAAACATATTATTATTATTACTAGTTATTAGCATTTTGTGCATTTACTACCTTGGCACATTAAAATACTTTGCAAACAAGTTCGAATTTCTTTAAATTATATTTCCCCTTGTGCTAATTCCTACCACGTTCACATTTACATCATATTTTTTTATCTTTTATTTTGACTAGTGTCTTCAACAGCCATTAAACGCGTGCAATATAACACGATGTGTATGTATTGTTTTCCGACATGTGTATAATAAAATAAATATTTCACCACACATCATCATTATCATCATCTTATTTTTCATTGCCCATCATCAAATTAACAACAAACATCTCATCAATTTACCATGTTGATGTTTTCTTACCTTGTATTTGCTTTGCCCAAACGCTTGTTCAGCATGCATGCATGTCAAGATGATGCTATATTTATTTTATTCTACAGAAAAGAAACATGTCGATCAACCAAATTCAGAAATATGTATAATCAAAATTCACTTTAAAAAATTTAACATAATTTTCCCATTTTTTCTCGCGTTTCTTTCCAGTCGTTTGCGTTGGTCCTCTTCCTACAAAACTGTACTCCGTCACCACCATCGTCACAAGAACCATTCTCGTGACACAAGCATGATTTTATTTCAATTCTAAAGATGACATAGAGAATGTCTTAACATATGTTCAATGTCATGTACGCTGTACGTGTACATGAAATCAGTGAAGCATGAATTATGTATCAAGTTTTTGCAAAATAAATAAATAAATAAGTCGTGAAAGAGGAAAAGAGAAACCTAACAAGGCGGATTACTTTATATTTTGGTTTAAATTTCCATGATTTGACAGATGGTAATGGTAAAAAAACTGATAAAGAAATCAGATTTGACAGCTTGAACAGAAATATTGGCCAGTGAAGACTTTTGTAGTGCAGACATGCAGAAAAAGGAAATAAACATTAATTCGCATAATATTGAAAAATATTATGTGCATAATATGTAGGACAAGATGTGTGTATTCAATACACTGTATTGGTACACGCATAATACGTTCATTAAATCCGCAATATGTCAGTAAGATCTTTTCATGAATTCTCTGGAAATGGATCAAAACCCAAAATATATGAGCTAAAAAGGAAAATCTACTTTGACTGTACATGACGCTAGTAATATAATGGCACACGACGACGACAACACATATAGTACCTAATTAAATACATAATGCCATATTGCAAATCTCCTAATTCTTCTTGGAATACTTGCAACTTGCATTGTTGAGATATATGGAATCTGTTCCACGTGGAACCATCAGCTCATGAAAATGNCAAAGTAATATGCAAATCAGAAAATCACGTGAGTAGTTCCATGGAATGATATAAACGTAAGTACTAATCATTATAAACGCAACATACACACCTACTAACACTCAACAGTTTTTCGCACTAGTATGTATACTTACACTTATGTATATGATGAAGCCAAACCGCAACAATTCTTCGCTAACTTCATTTACTCACATGCGCCTTTTAGCAAGCACGCTACAATATATGTACATAGGATTATCTTGCCTACTTATATAATATTATAACCTCCACCAACTTTTATTTGCCTACCCTAATCCTTTCATAATGCATTTGTAATAAATTACAATTGTGAAAAATGGTGTGATGATGTGAGATAAATACATATTATAGCTAAAACATCCATCATCATCCCACCACTCCACATCGAACATTTTCTCATTTTTTTGCTGTGTTGGCCTATAGAGCAACAGCATCAGATCATCATCCCCAAAATGCCTATTTTTATTATTACTTTTTTTCCCTTATCTTCTCTCACTGGGCTTTGCGGATTTTTTTTTCTCCAACAGCAGAAATAATAAAATGATAGCTATCACACCAGATGAATTCAACAGAATAAAATCCAGACCATCACTGCTACACTGATAATAATCTCAATAACCACACAGCAGTCTCCAATACTACTACTCCAACTCTACAAGTTTTTTTTTGTTATACATATGTATTTGTATAGTGAGCTTCTTCAGTGTATCTTGCATCAACAAACCAGAAAAAAGCGTTATTTTACGAGAAAAGAAGGATTTTCTGGAATCGGAAACAGGAGACCATAACATTTTACTTCCGTCAGGCTAATAATGTCAGCAATGTGTATCAAGTGACTACAGCGTCATACGTTCATTACGAGTTTCTAGTAGAAACTTTCTACTATCATCATCATCATCATAGCCTCTGGCTTTATATCTTCCGTATTGTGTAATGTGTAACAGGAGCCATGTAGATAGTAGCAAAGTATATAAAAGCATGTCATTGACATTGCTATCCAAATTATTTGTAGAATAGCTTCAGACTCTGACTGACTGACCAAAGAGAGGAGTGAAAGATTGTCTTTAAAAAGATTGTATTTCTCACATCCAATCCGGCAGTAGAGAACAACAACTTTTCATCTCTTTTTTCCATCAAATACAATAGGAAAAACAGAGAAAAATCTTATTTAAATCCATTTCATTTTATTGGTATCCCACAAACAAACGTCACAGAAATGAATGAATGAAAGTCTTTTTTACCATTTACTCGGATAACACATGGTTTATCATCATCATTTGGGTGACATTCCAACATATGTATGGACATGAAAATTTTGGGGTTTTCAATTTTATTACTTTACTTACTTCCTATTCCAATCCCCTCAGACAATAAACCCAACAGCAACAACAAAGCAGTAGTGCGGAACCACTATAATAATAATAAATAACAACAAACCATAAAAACTCTTTCGGGGGAATGTTTACAGTGTACGGGGATTTGTGTAACATTATTATTAGCAGAACATCATATTACTTCAAATCCCAATTAATCAGAAAATATAATACAGTCGACCGTGGCTTTGTGTGGCGTGAAAGGGTACAAAAATATATATGACTTGTTGCAGCTACGACAACAACTCCTGCTGCTGCAGGAATGTAGTGGAATTATTATTATTATAACTCTCAGCCAATTTTCTCCTGTTATGTATTCAGTGCAGGGAGTTTCAGTGTGCCTTTTGTCGTAGTGAATCGTGACATCATCATCCCACGTGCTTTAGATGTGAATCTAAAGAATATTACTCTGCCCACACGCCACCCACAAAGCATCCAACTGTACACACAAAAATAGAGGAAAAATAATGTCATTGCACTTTTATCGCAGACTTTTTTAACAATAGCACACGTGTGTGCTATTGTGGTTGTTGATTTAAATATCTTACATCCGTAAAGTAATATTCCTGGGTAAAAACAGAAGAATAAATTGGATAATGTGAGAAAATAAAATAATTATTAGTGCAACGACATGCTCAATAATAATAATTTTTTGGGACGTTAAGTAAGGTAGCCAGTGGAACAATAAAAACACAGGTGTGATTGTGTGCTCAAATATGGAACCATTTTCCTGCGTTGTACGTGCATACGTTCTCGTTATGGACTGTATTGTCTGGGGTTAAGAATTCATTTGGATAAATAACAGATTAAATTTGAGGAAGAAAGGAAGGCGAGTTTTAAAGCGAACAACATTTTTTTTAAATGTGTCTTGTGTGTGTATCAAATCCAAGTATTTGTACATGTATTTTATCCTTAATAAACATGTAAACAGTGGGTGTGTGTTGTGTAAACACTTTTTAATATAAAATAGTGTTAGTTTCATATTGCGCAACAATAAATCTGTCTTCTTTTCGGTTTTTGCTCCGAGTTACTAAATAGTGTGGGAGAAAGTAAACTAGAGAGAGAGAGAGCGAAAAAAAAGCTTCATCAAACTCAATAGGTATCCGGGAAGATGCATCCCTTCAGTTGAGCCGAGGACGAGTAGAAAGCGAAGAGGCGAGAAAAGGATAAAACGCCACAGGCAAATAAGGGTAAGCACAAAAAATGAATGTGTACAAATAATATTTTCACCTTTAGTGTATATTACCTGTAAAAACGAGCCAGTTTTATATTTATTTCCATATTCCCCATTTTTGGTTTCTTCGTGTGAATTTCATTGCAAAAAACCGGAATAATAAGA
>JAITYZ010002585.1:0-13405 GCA_027744595.1 Paronellides praefectus
TCATAAAGTACAACAAGCTGAACATATATTAAACTTTTTTTATGTTGATAAATCTTTAGACAATATCAAATTTAAATATAGCTACCTATATTTCTATATGTACCTCTTGTGTATATCTCTGCTCATTATATTTTTTTTTTAACAATTATAATAATAGCATGAACAATAACCATAATGGTAATTTTTACAATTTGCACCCTTCATCTATATATTTTTTTCCTTTAATAATAAAAAAGTGTAATTTTTTTCTAATTTTTTTATCATCTTTGTTAATAATCCCGATACATATTTTCTCTCTTTCTCTCTCTCTGTCTGTCAATCTCCCTGTTTCTTTTTATTTTCTTGCTCTTTTGAGAAAAAGTAAAAAAAATATACATGCATACAATTTAATTGATGTTAGAACAAAAGATGAGGGCTTTTTATGAGTAATTATAACTAAATAGGATTACTGTATACACACGTGTGCATATTATAATATATACTTTGTGTCTACTTGACTTGACTTGTGATTTGATGGATGAGATGTGATATACGACATATTATTATATTATGTGTAGCTATATTGTATTTTGTTCACTTTGATGTAGGTATATTTACACAAGGATAAAAGAGTACAGCAAAAAAACTTGTATATAGTTACAACAATAATAATAATAAAAGTCAGTGTATATAGAAGAATAATAGAAATATTTCAGTGTTAACTACTCATTAAAAGGGGTAAAGTAAACAAATTACTTGAGAACAAGCGGAAACAAGGGAACATATTTTCTAGTTTTTTTTACTTCATTATTATAACATAATTATTATTATAATAAAAAGAATAAGTTGTAAGTAGGTAGATTTGAAAGAAAAAGACGGATGGATGATGGTGTGGGTGTACTACGATGAGTTTGTAAGGTAAAAAGTAGATTACTCTTCTCTGCTTAATAATAATAATAATAGATTCATTATGATGATGAGGGAGATAGATATACATGCATACAAGCAAACATAAAGGATAATATGTTTTTATGCTGTCGTGAATTTGTAGTAAGCTTCTGGTATTTTTTTTTATTCACTTGATTTTTTTAAAAGAATTACACGGGATATACTTCATGCTGTGTTGTGTGCATACTTCTTATGCATGCCTAAAAGCTTCTATGTTCTGGCTAATGACAGGAGAGTGAATAATTTTTAATTACTTCTGATTTTTCTCTAAGATTCATTGGCATACTCAATTAAAACTGAAAACAACGACAATGCAGTTTAAATAATTTTTGTATTAATTGCGGCAAAAAAAGAAGAAAATATATCAAAGTTGTGGAATTACAGGGATTTTTTAGAGAAAAAAAACAATAAATTAAATACCTACCTAATGATAAAAAATGTATATACAAAATTGAGAGACAGACGGACAAAGTAAAAAAATAAAATAATTAGTAGCTTCACTCTTCTGTTGCTTGATAATATTGATAATTAGTAATTTATTGTGGTAAAATATGTATCTAGTATAAAGTGAGGGTGGGGGAATGAAAAAAGATCATCTAGTAAACTAATTACGTATATATGAATAGTGAAATTTGAATATTATTAATTATTAATATTAAAATATAGATTGCGGTTTCTCCTTTATATTTAACTGCTAATTATTATGTTTATTTTACTCGTAAAAAACGACGACATTCCTAATCTAATTGGTTAATTAGCAGGTTTTTATTTATCCTTCGTTTCAAATAAATGCGCCATCAATTCTTGTAAACTTGGAAAATATACTTTTCTGTCTTTGCTTGACTTTTTCTAATTCCTGATGAGTTGAAAAACTCAAAGTCTCTCGTGTTTACAATGAAAAAATATGATAAAGTTTGTATAGGCATGCGTGTGGTTGATGATATACCACCTACAGTAAATATAAAAATGTAAGGTAATTTTGTTTTTTGAATAATTGCAAGTAGAAATCAGGTAAGAACAACAAAATAAAATATAAAAATATATATATATATATCACGCTGAGCTTTAAGATAACAATTAATTTATCATTAAAATTTATCAGCTCAATGTAAAGTATCACGGGTAAAAAATATGAATTTTGTTCTTGTTGAAGAGTTGTGATTAACTCGTGCAATTATTAGAAAGAGATCCGCCGTCGTCGTAAAAAAAACGATGAAGGATGTACAAAAATATGAGGCAGTGTGCAACAGGGGCTTATCAAGATTAACAAATTGTTATCAACTTTGCACATATTAAAGAATTATACATAAAAAATAAAGTTTTCTCTAATAAACTCTGGGATTCCACCATCAGTCAAACTCGGACTAAATAATTGTGTAAAAGTGATTTTTTTGCAGTGCCGCCCTTGTGTTTCAGTTAAAAAAATTATTTCAAAATTTGTTTAAAGTCAAGGGGAAAGATTTCACCTTTTCTGTAAATTTCTTGTATTCTCGTGAAAGATGCACCTGTTGATACAAAGAGATTTAATACTCATCTTTATGCATTTTTAATCCAATTCCAAATAAAAATGAGCACTTTATGAATTGAAGTTGGATGAAATGGAGCTTCCATTTCCCCTCAAATATGGTCAGCTAGCAGATATGATAAAATATTGACCACAAAACATTGTTCCGTTCACTCTTCCCTTCCGTTTCTTAAGAAGGAAGTAAATATGAAACTAAAACTTCTGGCTCTGCTGCTTTTTAGCTGCTGCGGTTTTCTCCTTTCAATCCATGGACTGATCATTATAATTGTTATTACGACTACACTTCTACTACTAACACATCATCAAAAGGTGTTTGTACTTTCATTGTTTCTTTGAAAAAAAGAGACTTTTGGATACCATATCATTAAGCTATTTTATGTACCTACATGGAACGGAAATAGCTTCTCTTTTACCATTTACCACCACCACCATCATCATATTATAACCAGAAACATTATCCACATCAAAATCCCCACGTCATATAGCCATCATAATCATCATCACCAGAAATATACACACACACGCACAACTCAATCCACCTCCAATCTCCTCCGTTTTCACTACAACAACACTACTACAACTTACTACTATTGTACCCCAATCTCAATCAACAAGAAGTTAAAAGTTAAACTATGTATAGTTTTATATCTCCCATGTTTTACACGTATTTTCTGTCATTTCGTACCACTTTTCTTTTGTAAATTTCTGATCCGCTGCGTTGTTCCTTTTTCCTCCTAGACTTTTTTCCTCTTATCAGTGACAAACTCAAAACTAACAAGCTTACTAACAAAAGCTGGCCGACAATTGAAATCATCCTATCACCATCATCATCATCAAAAGACACCACAAACACCATCCTGTTTTAGACTGGCTATAATATGTATAACAATTTCAATTACCAGTTACCACCACAAAAAGTCATCATGATCATTGTCATCATCATCATCACACGCTCTTCTGAACCCAACAAGCCAATTACGATAAGAAGGAAGAAAGGTCTCGTGTTCACTGTTCACTTAACTTACTTCCTCACAAAATCTACACTCTTTTTCGCTTATCAAAATGTACGGATGCACAAATGCACATACTTTTTTTTGCCATCATGATCATATTATACATTGTACCTACACGTTGTATATACTATTATGTCGCATCATGGGAAAAATGATGATGGGAGATGATGAGCTTGCTAATAATTAAATTAAGTTGTATGAATATGCATGAATTATCCGAAAAAATAACATTTTATTATGGTGTGTTTACACAAGCTCATTTATGTAGAAGGAATTAAACATGACTTTTATATATTATTATTTTGTTTGTACAATATTTTTAAGATAAGCCATCATCATCATCATACAGGCAATTAAAACGGTCGTTTGGTTAGCAGCAGGTATTATACGTACCTATACAAGCGTACAATATCTCTTTATTTTGTACACATTATTATTTTCTTTTACAGATGACAATCTTATCTTCACAACGTCGTGTCATGTAGGTAGATGGCTTTGTGTGGTGCTTTGGTTGATGGTGACGCGGCGGTCACTCTCTTTCGTTTTTTAACTTGGCATTGTAAAACTCCATTTTTTAATAATAAGCTTTTGTGCTGCTGTTATAGCGTCTTCCCTTTTATTTTTCTTTCTCTCTTCTTCTTTCATTAGCCATATCAAATTACTTCATTTATGCCAATTACCGGTTTACTATGAATGTATATACTTAGGTATATACCCATATTAATCCATTTGCTTTGCCCTTTAAACTGATATATTGACTGATACGATTGATAAAAACTACAGAAAAGAACATGCTTTTTATTATACTCAGCCTATTGTTGTCCTTTTCTTGTCATTCTGTTTTGTTATAAGCTTTTAATATTGACTGTGCTCTGAATATCTGTAGTGTGTAGAGTACATTGAGATAGGGAGAGAAAAAAATATCGCAATAAATGTTCGTTCAATTCAATTACTACTCATTACTGCCATCATTATTATTGTTGTTATTATTTGGTGGATTATTATTACTTTTTTTCTCCCTTCTTCTATGATTATCTAAATACTCTTTGACTACTCTTGTTATTCATTTTTTGATGACGATGATGAGGATAATGATAAGAAATGAAGATAATGATTGGCGAGCAGTGTGCAATGTGTGTTGTGTTGTAGGAAGATAATAAAACATTTGATAAGTTTGATCAAACAAGCAGTCTTCTTTTACGTTTAATTGTTAATGAGAAGTAAAGAAAAAAAGAAGTTTTGTCTTTGTCGTTTTTTTTGTACTGTGGCGAATGAGAGGTGGAGGATTATCAAAAAGGTTATGTTCGTTCACAGTTCAATTCACAAGTGAAAAGCATAATAGCTAATATAACTTTTAGCGCTTGTTCTTGCTCTACACTCTGCAGCAGGTGTATTTTATTGACAAGGACGATTTTATTGCTTGGAGTCTTTTTTGTATACTTTCCTTAATAATGAGAGCAGTTTAATTGTATATATTTTTTCAAAGATCTGGCCAGGTGATAAAATATTTCTAAAATATAATTTAATGGATTATTGAATGCGAACTTTTTTTTGCAATGATAGTAATTGAAAATATCAGGTAGGTTATGCAGCTATGCACATGTTTTGATAAGTTTTTTTGCAGGCTTGAAAAGTTCTTTGATGAAAAAACTCATTTGATAGAAATGAAAAGGTATTACGTGTCACTTGGCACGGAGATGAGGATTATTTTGAAGATGGCTTAAAATGATTAATGATGCGAAAAAAAATCCGAAATAAATAAATTACCCAGTTTTCTTGTTGCTGTAAAGTTCTTGACTTTTGTTGTCAATCAAGTCATAAAAAAACAACATGTGAGCATATGTGTGACTCACAATAATACTTATATATTTTGCTGCAGAATAAAAAAAATTTGTAAACATGTATGTTGCAAAAAATAAAAAAATAATTGCATTTAAAAAAGACGCTGGCTTTTTTATATCAAACTTATATTTTTGTTTGGCACTAGTTCAGTTCATCTTTAGTTTTCCAGTAAACCAAAAAAGTTAGAAAATTAGCTATTTGATTATGGCAAATATGCAGTAGATGGATTTCAAAATACAAAATTATTGTAACGTTTTGAAATCGTTGTTTTTGACCTGACCACTTTTACGATTGACCACTTTACAATGAACTCGTATGTATATCATTGGCTTCTAAAATTTAAATATGTCAATGGAAAGATTACCTCAATATATATAGAGCTAAAGATAGAAAAAAGAAGATTTTTGATGGTACAAACTGGAGTGTAGTTTTGTAGCAGGTGGCATCTTTCAACTTTACTTCTTTTTGCAGATAAACACAAAAGCTTTTTACATGTTTTTGACACCCTATTTGCATGCAGTCAAGCAAGCAGGTGGGATTTCAAGGTGCCTTATATATTTTATATTTTTTAGTTCGCTTGGATGAATTATAACTTATAATTTGTAAGTATCATCCTTTAAAATCATACCTGATCTTATGCAACTGCTTTTTAACATTTTTAAGGGAAAAATAATACAAAATAGCCATACCTAATGATGTGTTAAATGAATTGTTAATTTTTACAATAGTAAATATAATTGTTAGCTTGGAACTTACTCATTTATCGTAACTTAGATTATCCAAGAAAAATCCACAACTTGGCACTTTTTTGTTTAAAATCCATGTGAGTGTCCCTTTTAATAATCCATTATATTTATTTCAAAACCATATTCCACTTTAAAACCCAAACATCAAGTCAATTTTTTGCAATTTGCACTAAACCACATTATGAAAAAAGTGTCACAATCCAATCCAGTCCCAGCCATGCGTTCCACATTACTTTTTCACATCACACATTTAAAAAAAAATATTATTCCTTCAACATAAAAGTTTCTTGCGATTCAATTTTCCTCAGCAAACTTTTTTTACGTTCTATTTGAATAGCAACGGCCTCACAAATCACCAATTTCCTATTCTGCTAATTAACAAACTCCTCCGATAAAAAAGGGTAAACATACGTTTTACACAAAGTATAAAAAACTTCTCATGTAGTATGTTTTTTTCTCCTGACACCACCATACCACCGACAACTTGTACTTTGACTTTATCTCACTATATATATTGCAATTCGGTTATCTCTTTCGTTTTTCCCAGGAAAACACTTGTTTTTCCATCACCACCGTCGTCACCCTCACCCTCAATATCAAATCCACGCAAAACAAAGCACCAACAATTGTATCCACATTCTTATCGGTACAGTTGTTGTAAATACATACATACCACCACCGCCACCACACCACACACAATTGGACCACATTAATTGGTATATTCTACAAAACAAATTTTGTCTCCGCACTTTTTTAAAACAAAAATAGTACTACCGCGTCACCCTCTTTTATGCAAATAATGCAAAAGCCGAACTAACTTTAGAAAATCCAAAGTTCTACTTTTATTATTTCAACTCTTTTTTCATCAACGAGGATTATTACACTAACTTTACTGGTTTCATTTTTTTTCTCTTCAAAAGCTAAAAGGTAATGTATAGCGTGCACGGCACAAAGTCCTCATGATGAATAATAATACTATAGGTATATATACAACACACAAACTCACATAATATATTATTATATATTATGTACATACATCAGTTATTTTAGATCCCTTTCCACTTGCATATATGTAAAAATGCAGTTGGTATTATTATGCCACCTCCTCTTCAGTTACCAGTACATAAAATAGATACACACACTCACACTTGAGCAGACAGACACACCATCCACCTCTTATTCTTCTTCTCTTCAACAATCATTTAACCAGTATTATATCAACAATAATAATAACAACAAAAACGCATGCATACATTATTATTACATGTGTGTCTGTCTCACTCCTGTCCATCCATCCCGATTTTTTTTTCTCTTCTTACAACTTACGAGTGTGTGTGTGTGTGTGTGTCTGTGTGTGCAAGCAAGTCTCACAATTGCAATGCAACTCCTCTCTCAACGCAACGTTCAAGAATCAAGAAGAAAAAAATGTGTAGGAAAATTTTCCCTCAACAGCAGCATCAGCCACTCCATCATCGACGACTCCACCAAGAGAACTTTTTTTACGATCTACATCTACACCACCACCAACACCACCAGTAATATAGCATTTATGCTTTTAACAATCGTCCTAATTATTATCTCATCCATCCTCCTTTACTTAACTTTTAAAAGTTCCACTATAAATCTACATATAATACATAGGCATATATACATACTTACATATTACATATTATATAGCAAGAAAAAAAGAGCATCACCATCCATTATATTGTATAATATTAACCTTTTGCTCTTCTTATACCCAGGTATATAACACTTTTAGCAGTACACAAGTGCATAATAAAACTACAACACAAAATGAATTTAGAAAGAAAAGCCTTTTATTTTTTTTCTAAACAGGCTTCTTGTCTGCCTGCCTTTGTTGGCCTGTCCTGGCTCCCTTTTTCCTTGTGCACCTGCTCATCATCATCATAATCATCCTCACCAATATTATACCCTTTTGTACTTACTATATATATCTACCTTTAAATACATGTAGGTATACATATGTATATATATATGTTGATTTGAACATTTCACATGTCCGATGATGGGAAAAGTACAAAATAGACAAAAAATTCACCCCTTTTTATCTGTACAAGAAGACAAGACGTTCTTCTTTTCTTTTTCTTCTTCGAAGAATCACTCTACTCACCAATAAATGCCAACAAATACATAAATGCACTATGTGCACTGCACACAAATAAATATATAGTACAACAATTTACATACTAAAAAAACTAACTTATTACAACAACAACCACACAGCTACATACAGCAGCTCAACAATGGAACCTTTTTTTGCCATCATCATGAGCATCATCATAACACTCACAATCACAAACACACTACTTACTAAATACCAGGCTACTTGCATAATAATTATATGGTGTAGCAAGTTTAATAGACGAACAAGAAAAAAAATCAGGAGAAATGTTTTTTTGCTATCTTTTTTTTCTCTTGTAAGTCAATTGAGTCAGACAAGCCATGTATCTATGTAATGTGCCTACATTATATAATTGCCTTTGTTATTGTGTCTGTGTTACTCTTACCACAATACCACTTTACTTTGAAAACATTTTTTATCTTCTTCTTATTCTAGGCAGTCGAGTCAGCAAACAAGCAGCAGTAGTGCAGTCGCAGTGGCTATTATTATTAACGTCAGTAGTTTTTACTAGTTAAATGAGACCAGTTCAGCAGATCAAATCAAGGTTGTAAGTGAAGCTATTCACACAAAATAAAAAAAATTGAGAAAATGAAATGTCGTGATTCTGCTACTGAACTTTTGTGGTGGTGATATGCGCAACAACAACAGGTGCAATTACTACACTGCATATATATTTTTTATATGTTGCATGATGATAAATTTGTTTTTTTAAATGGCACAGTCACAAAAAAAAATTAATAATAAAAGGTGATTGTTACAGAGATTTGTTGATAATACACTTTTTTATGAGTACTGCTTTCTAGTGTAGTTCCCTCCTGCTCCAATGTCAGAATCAAACTGACAGATGAAATTTTTTGCTTGTGTGTATGTTTATGTGTGATAAGGTCACAATACATTTATTGCAGAAGAGGGAGAATATAAATGGGTAGTGAAATAAGTTGAGTTGAAAAATAAAATTAAGGTTGATGACGAGGAGGAAGATGACGATTTGCATGAATGCATATCAACATATTATTACATGGCTACTGTACCACTGCTGCTACTTTGTGCATAAATTCAACTTTATTTTTTAATATTATTTTTTATCATCAATCACGACAAATTAAATCAAAGGGTCAACCTAGTCATGATCAATATTCATATGTATAGTTGCATGCATGGTTGATGCATGAACATGATAGCGAAATAAATAAAAATTTCAATAAAATTGCATTGTTGATTATAAAAAAGTAAATGGTGAAGAGAGAGAGAGAGATGCTTTCTTAGATTAAAAGTATTATTGGTTTGGACTTTGGAGGAACAAGAAGTGTAAGTTGTTTGGGATTTCCCCAATCAATCATTAAAATGTTGAAAGATCTCTGCTAATGCTCTGATCTGCTGATTGAGTATCGAGATATTTATATATTTATTGCTCAAGGTTTTTCTATGTATTTAAACGGAATGCACAATCAAAAATGCATTTACTACAACAACATTATATAAAGTACATGTCTAACAATGGTGTGTACAAATAACTAAAAAGCACTTTGTAGTAATTTGTTTTTGGTTACAAATAAACAACATTTTATTAATGCATGGCATGTGCACACACATAGTGTAGTGAGCTGATAATGTTCACTATTATTTGAGATAATATGTAAATTTTCAAAAGTAGGTATATAAATTGGTATCGTTATAAATATTACGCGGATTATATGTAGATCCAGTTATTGTTTTATTTATATGAAAAAGAGAACTCGACTGACCCGAAGAAAACATTTTTTTTTCACGGGTTTTTCCAAAAAAGAAAAAAAAATATTGTGGATAATATTTAGCAATTTTAATTGGTTTTTATAAATTATTTTCATAGTTGACTTTTCTAATGCATTCCTCATTAATTTTTTAAATACTTGAGAATTATGCGCAATGATCTAAAAACAAATTGAGCTAAATATTGTTTGCGTATACGCCGTTAAGGAAATAATTTGATCGCTCTTTATTCATCTAAAGTGTAGATATAGTGGATAGAATATCATCAATTTTGGTTGTAAATAAATCAACAAATGCAGAAAGGACAAAACTTCAAATTGATTACAAAAAATGAAGATCAACCTTTCTTCTCTTTCTTTTTCTCTCAAGTAAACTTTCCAAGAATCATTTTTTGCACAAAAATAAAAACATTTCGCAAATAAAAAAGGGTTTCATTGTTTGAAACACGCAACGCATTACAAATATTATGTACTGCAAAATTTTCCACCTTGTTCACTCCACAGTCCAAGTACATATACTGCTCTGTGTACTTTTGACCTTTTTTCTTCTCTCTCTCTCTCTCTGAAAATCTGAGAAAAATTCCTGAATACATTATTCATTTTATTTTAACCTGAATTCATTAATTTATTTCGAAAAAGGATCTTTACCAGCAGTAGTAGCGCCAGAAAAGAACTTTTTTGCAACGCTTTTCACAATGAATAATGTAGGTATATTGTATTTAAATTAATTGCATTAGCTGAGTACAGGAGGACGACGGGCTACTTTCTACGAATTCACAACATAACTCACTCGACCAATTATACAACTTTCAACAATATTTTTTAATAATCCCCATTATTCTTACATTGTGACTTTTTTCCCCTCGACACTATACAGAGTCTACAGAGAGAGAGAGAGGATGCAGTTGTTAAATAATTCAGAGCAGTAACCTTACCACCTTCTTAACCCATTCAGTAAATTGCCATTATGCGCACTCTGTATATACCTATACCTACCTATCTAGGTATATATACTCTTTTTTGCAATTTATTTTGAAACAAAGTCAAACCATAATTCGCCTTTTTATTAATATTTTACCCTGAAGCGAAAAAATTTAAAAAAGTGGCGAGGATGGACAGGAGGCGTAAATTCATTAAAAATAATCTTTTTGCTGTTCTAATTCTAAATTCCTCAATGAAACAAACTACGGACTTGACTAAACAAAAAATAAACATATTGAAAAAAAAAGAAAACTAAAGGAGTGTATTTTTTGATGTGTCAAATTGATGATAGGTTGTAAGTAGGTACATAAGTGTAGCTACACTTAAATATGCACACACGCGTTTTTTATTATCATTTTTTACTATTCCACTTGTTAATCTCCACTTAGGATAAAACTTGAAGAGAACAATTAAAAGTAAACAAAACTATCAAACCATCAAATCAATCTGAATGGTTCATAATAATAATTACAGTAGTTGGATGTTGGAGGGACGGACCTCTATAAAAAAAATTATGTTTTTTTTGTACATTCTTCTCAATCCAAACTGATTGATGATGATCAATAACCTGCTTTTCTCGGAAATGACAATAAAAGTCATCCAACCCACCCACGCGTTATTGCATGTCTAATCATTATAATCAGCATTGACGATTGAACTGAGCTACAAAACCAATCATAATCATTGTTTCTTTTTACATTTGAAAAGCAATAAAACCAAATCAAAATTGTCTTTTTTCTTCTTCTTCTTCAAGTCAATCGATATGAGTGATGACGCTATTTACTTTTTAATGTTCCTCATAAATCAACCCTTTAACTATGTGAACAAAACTAATGTGTCAGTACTAAAAAAATGTACTTTTTCTCATTTTCAAATACAAAACACAATACCTCAATATTTCACTTAAAATAAGTATTCCCTCAAGAAGAAGAGCAGAAAAAAACATTAAAAAGACAATCATAACATATTTTATTTTTTACTAAACTGATTTTTCTTTTCTGGAGGCGTGGCCCATTTTGACGTTTTTTCTTCCATTTGTCTATCTGTCTGTATTGTGCACAAAATCATATATATTCTCTATAATTTAATAAAGATAAGTATCATTACATTTTTTATGGCATTTCCGTGCAATGCATTTGTATACATATATTTTTTGTTAAAAGATGATTTTCATTTTTAAAAGGAAAAAAAGGTGGGTACTCCCCCACCACCACCACCAACAACATGCATACTTTAAAAAGTGTGATATTGATAAAGAACCCAGCAATAAAAACGGAGCGCGTCACAAAGTAAATAAAAAAGCACTTGAGAAAATGAAACACAGTTTTGTTGGCTAAGAGGATAAACATGCAGCAGGTAGAAGAAAGACTCACATGCAATAATACAGGTGTATACATATATGCCATCATGCAATAATAATGGTAATAATAATGAGTCAATATGAAAAAAGACAACACCTTCATTCACAGCTTTTCATGTTGTAATTGCCCATAATAATAAACAATTTTTTTACTGGGAAAAAAAACAAAAAGCCATTTTGCAATAATAATAATAACATATAGACACACACTCACGGACTCACGCACGTCTTCTTGTCTTCTTTCACCTGTTCAGGTATACAGTTATATTAGTCATTCATTACATTCCAATCTAATAGCTTAGGTATATCTACATAAAGAACAGAACCAGTTGCATATGTCTATATTGTAAATATATTACAAATTATTTTTATATATTTTTTCACAGCAAAAAAAGTGTATAGTGTAATGCAATTATTATTGTTATTATGATAGCCTTTAGCAGAGGGTCATCCCACAGAGGCTGAAGGAAACGGGTTGACTCAAACCTCATATATGAAGGCAATCAAAAATTTCCATAGAAAACCCGACGTGAATATATAAACCTGCTTACTAATAATTTTTATGAATGAACGAAAAAGAAATTCAATACAATGACTAAAATTAAAATAATAAAGAGAACAAAGTAATAAATAAAGTATATTTTCAATAAATTGGCTAAATTGCATACAAAAAATACATGGTTTTTGGTTGTCAATATGACTATTATTTTAAACATCTCTAAATTTTTTCCCTAAAAAAAGAAAGGAAGCGATGGCAAAATATTACGCATGTATACTGGCTTGGTTTATTGAGTGAGGGATCAATATAGTTTTGATCTCAAGTAGAAAATATGGTACTTCCCTGGTTATTGCCAGTATCACAACAATGGTCGACTACGTCATCTCGAACGACCACAGCGTCGGCTTCATCAGCATCCTCGTCCTTTGCAAGTAGATTTGGGAGGACAACAAATGCGGGATCATTGCCTTCAACATCTTCAACAATATCGGCGGCTAGTACAGCAGCATCAGGAGGAGCAGGGGTTTCAAGAACTTCTTATTCGAGTAGAAGTAAAACACCGAGAAGTGGTAGAAACACAACAACTTCGTTGAGAGATATTGATACGCCACCTTCATC
>JAITYZ010002585.1:13418-28341 GCA_027744595.1 Paronellides praefectus
AAAAAATATGGAATTATGACTATAAAAGATAAACTGATAACTATAGAATGTGGAATAATATGTCTTCAGGTTCACTTCCGGTAACTTTCTAAAAGCCAGTCAAATAATCCGGTCGATAAAAAACCCGAGTCCTTCGCCCAAAGATGATCGTCGGCCCATTTTCTGGAGCGATGAAGAAAGAATCCTCACTTATGAACTCACCGTTGCAATCCTCAAATACTCCAGTTTTCTGCGTGAAGCCCTGGAAAAGAGCAACTTTTATGTCAAGTTCCCCCATCTGCAAAATGTGGGTCAAGAGGAGCTCCTTGTCATACTGTATGACTTGATGGAAAGGGAATTTCGCATTTCACAGGAGGACACTCCTTTACCCGAAGTGTTTGCAAAACTGCAAAATGCCATCCTCAGCTCAAAAACCAAATTAATGGCGCACATTGCAAAGTTGAGGATTAAACATGAGGCAACAGCAATTGAGAATCTACTCCCTACCAACCTCCGTCAAAGGCAAAACATTGACAAGAATCCACTCTACATTTGGATAAATCTTTTGAAGAAATCTGGGCTGCCCAAAGTGATATCCGCCTTGGTGAGTCAAGCAGGTCTCAAGGAAACTTGTTTTGAAGATGATACGCTTATCCAAGAAAATCTGTTTTGCGTGAGCAGACTGCATCCCAACCTGATTCGCATGCATTCCAGCAAAACACCCACGATATCCAGTTTGCCGGTATTCAAGGAAGGAATCATTGTGGTTCAGGATAAATCCACTTGTCTTCCGGTTTATGTGCTCACAAAGGCGTTGTACTTTAAAGAAGCATTGAACCACCAAGGCGTGGGAATGGAGCAAATCAACCCTTTTCCCAACGGAGGCATGTTAAAAAATCAACCGCCCACGCCGCTGTTTGCAATCTCGGACTCTCTTTTGCCCACACCAAGACCTACTTCATCTAATGCGACAACCGTCTCCTCCGCTACTGTGGACGAGGGAAGTGAGTGGCACCACGGTATTCTTGAAGGCACTGGTAAACACTTTTCTAAATCGGATTGTGTTGTGATCACACACTGCGGTACCGGAAGAACAGCTGCTCATTTGGCCACGCTTCTCTCAGAAGCCGTGCCCCACTACCTGTCCAAATCAAAGAATATGACTACCACCGGCTCCAATTTGGAGAAAGCGATAAAGAGCAAGTTTACTTATCGTCCAACTCTCAACGTGGTCGTTTTCGGGACACCCCAAAACAAGTACGAGGAAATACACAGATATCTTCGGAAAACACTGGGCGTTCAAAACATTCGGCTGTACACTGAAGACTTTCTCAATGTCTCTTCAAAGGATTCCAGAATCAAAGGGTGTGGCGCCATTTTGGTAAATCCGCCCTCCTCAGGTTCCGCTTTGAAAGATCCCGTGTCCTACATTTGTTCTGAGGGTGGGGACGAGCAAATTCTTGCCCAATATTCCCAATTTGTTGCCAGTACCACCAGCGGCGTCCCTCCCACTGCGGCGGTCAGAGATGAAAACGGAAATTCTTACTCTCCCTTGCAAGCTAGTTATTTGGGTCACGCCTTATCCATCCCAAATATCAAGTTGATTCTCTACACGACCTGCTCAAATTTGAGCTGTGAGAATGCGGAAGTTGTGAAAGTTTGCTTGAATGAAGCAAGAAGAAGGGAGGAAAAGAGAAAATGCCAGCTATTTGCAAGTATCGTACTCCAGTCCCACTCCAAGCAGTTCAGAGAAGCGTCCTTTGAAATTGTCAACTTGACAAGATTAATGGAAGGATATGAACAGGATGAGAACTGTGTGAAAGGTGATTTTGTGGATATGCAGCCAAGCAGTGCTTGCAGCGGTGTGTTTATGGCTTTAATACGAAGAAAGGATAGACACGTCAACATGGCAAAAAATCCGGTAAAGCAGTTTGTCGCCAATAAAATAAAACAGTTGGCAGGAAGTGGTGGCGCGGAGGAGGGTGACGAGGATTTTGATCAAATGGAAGAGTTTTTCTCAACTCAAGTCTCCGGACAAGCGTCCCTTTCCAAGTTGTCAATGGATAGTTTCACTGAAGATGAGCTGGCCCGTTACTTGATACGAAAGTTGAATCTGGAAAAGGGGCAAGGAGGAAGTGGTAGCAGCAAAGCAATGGATTTTTCGAGAACATCTTCCATCATACCTGTGTTCCAGGCAAACATGAAAAAGAAGGCTTCCAAAAAATCTATAGTGAAAAGGGTATCAACACCCACACACTCCTCTCTCCAGCGACAAACTGAAAAGTTTTATCCTCCCGGAAGCGCAAGGAGTGATGTGGGAGGACAAGGAAGTAATCCCCCTTCCGGTTCACAAACACCAAGATCTGGAGTGAGAACACCTGTAATGATTCTCAGCCCCTCCGCTGCTGGAATGGAATTCAAAACGGGAACATCTTTGTCAACAGCAGCTGGTGGAGGAGGAGGAGCAAATGTCGCAAGTGGCAGTGGCAGCGGTGGTTGTACAGTCTGTTCACATCATCAACATGGACACCCGTGCGTTTGCGCAAGACATGCCAAAAAGTTTCCGGATATGATGAAAAACTGGTGAAAGACGAGGATGCATGATGATGACTTGTGCAAATTTTTAGTTTTGTAGGGAAAATTGCCAAAATTCAAGAGAAATATATTTTAATAATGCGGAATTTTCAACAAAAAATTCAAAATCCAGCTAAGCTAACCATTTTAATATGACATAAGACCATTTTTCATACCATATTGACATTTGACAAGAAAGATATACAGAAAATAATAATAAAAAGAATGGTTCATTTATGAAAATATGAACAAAAATAGTGGCAGCAGACTTCAAGTTTATTTGCATTTGAATTGACTGACCGGTTTAAATGTAATGACCAAAATCATGTAATATTACCTTACTGACACATTTTATCTGTCGATGATGATGATGCTGACGACGAAATGAATGAATGGCTAGTAAAGATATTATTCAAGAAACACAAGAAAAAAATTAGTTGAATGCATGCCCCAGGTACAAATTTCACTACAGCCAACAGCATCTTATTTTTTTTGTTTCTTGAGGCGAAGCCCCAGAAGAAGATGATGACGATAATCCCGTATTAATTTTTTTTCATGATACCAAATGGGCAGCCAAAAAAACACAATAATTGGTTTCTGTTCAGAATAATAATAATATAAGTTTTTAGCAATATGATTATTATGCATTGTTGTTTTTTGATGATGTGTAAGAGCAGACCAGACAGGTGAGTCAACACAAAGGAAAATAAGAATAAAAAATGAATCAAGCACGAGCAAAGCAGTAGGACATGAGCAAAACTTGCTGCTTGCTGCTTACTATCGACTATCGACCATACTACAAACCAAAGAGAGAAGACAGGTGGTGCCTTTTTATTTTCTGTTCTCCCAAGATAATTGATATTTTTTTATGAACAAAAAAACCAATATTAATTTTTAGTCTTCAAAAAATTTGCATTTGATAATGAACATTTTTTCTCTCTTCTTCTCTTTTCAATATAATGGGGCTACTGTTTGGCGTTTTTATGGCGTGATTAAAAATCAATGGATCAAAGTCAACAGCCTTTAAAAAAAGATATTCAAACCTTGTTTTGTTTACTGCACACGAAAAAAATAAAGGTCAAGCGTTTGATTTATTACCCATTAAAATCATCAAAAATTGAACTGCTGATCCGGAGCAAATAAAAAAGCTGGCCCAACAAATTGACCCATTTATTTTACTCAGTCAACATAACTAATTATATAAATACCTACATAAAAATATGTAATTAGCAGGTTAAAATGACCAACACAACAAAGAAGCGTCAACAATTACTATAATTATTACTACTACAACTTTGTTTGCAATAATCAGCCTTAAAAAGAACAACATGTGATTTTGTAAACCTTTTATTGTTCCTTGTTTTACTACATGTTTTAAATATTAAAAAATATTACAAATGCGTATTATGCCGAGATGTGACAATCACACACACACACACAAGAATATCATTATAACTAAATACATATCAAGAAGGCGGCGTATCAAATGTCACATTTCCCTGATTACCAGTTGTACTCTAATCAAATCACACAAAAGAGTACAAAAGAGACAGATGACTTCCTCACCTGTTTTACTCTATCCATACATCCATATACACCTGCTAAAAAATGGTAATTACAACAAGTGCTCATCATCATCATCATCACCTATGTATGTATGTAAATGCATTTTGTACACAATATATAAATACACTTGACAATCAATAAAAACTCTATAATAATAATAATAATCACGTCATTTTTTTTATTCTCGACAAGGCGATAGCAAAAGAAATCCATTAAAATAAAGTTTGATAGCAGGCGGATAGTAGAATGATGATATGATATGAAAATGTGTACCTACTTATTATTATCACCAAAAAGTCAATTAAGCCTTGTAGAGAGAGAGAGAGAAACAAGAGAGTATAAAAAAGTGCCTAATGGCTGGTAAAACACACTCGAGCAATCACAAGTTTTTTTGTGCAGAAAAATGCGCGTGTAAGTGTGTGTAAATAGGTAAATGACCATGTACTTAAGAAAGGTGTGCTATTGTTTTGCATTTTGCTGCGCTGCTGCTAATGACATTTTTTATCTTATCTCCACATTTCGTGCAAAAAAATATAAACTCTTTCTTTATTCTTTCTTGTTTTTTTAGTAATAAAGTTCAAATGTAAATGTGTGGAGTGGTCAACTATCCAATACTCTCTGCTCACCTTATTGACCATTGACCATACGACACTTTGGCTTAGATATTTTTTTTTGCAACAAAAAAAAGTGAACAGGTAAAAAAATTATTATAATCCTGTCATCATCATGAAAATGTCATATGGTATACGCTACTCATCTAATAACACCTTGTCTGGTTGTATCGTCACAAAGAACAAAAGCAGCAGGTGTAAAAAAATAGAAAATATCGTCTAGTTAAAAAAACTGGCATTTTTTCGCTCTTTTTTGCTCTCCTCCCCAGCAGCCCCACCAGCGTCATCATCAATAAACTTGTTCCATTATGACAACCCATAACGGGGTCTATCATGCTTCTTCAAACTTCTTTCTTATATTTTTCACCTGTAAAATGACTTTATTTTTATGATCCTCATCATGTAAAACATCCCAATCAGCATAATAATAAATATAATTTTGTACTTATTATTGGAAATAATTGGCAAGTTTGTTAGATGACAAAGATGTCTAAAAGGTAAAAAAATATTATCTATCAGAGAGTCAAGTTCAAAACCTTTTGATTGTTGGATGCTCTATGAAAAATTTAAAGGCGTAGGGTGGTGGTAACCAACCATGGTGGTGGGAGGTCATGCATCACCGTGTTTTCCATAACATTATTGTTTTTTATCCTGTCTTTGTAAAAGGACGAGAAAAAAAAGTTTTGACAATGCAATGATCACAGAATTGACATGGGACATGATGCTCAAACCAAATCAACAAACACCACCAAACAATCTCATCATCATCATCCTTCAAAAATAAGAGATCTGATTAGGGTGACAAGACGTTCTGTGCGTGTGTTGTGTTGATGACGGCTAGCTATCATAATATCCTATCAAATTGTCACTTGAATAGACAGATTTTTTTATTAAATGACTTGTTTGATAACTTCAGTAGAAAAATAGATAGATTGGTGAAGATAATCGAATAGAATTGTCAATTGACAGCGGAAAAAAAGAAGAGGAAATGAGGATGATATTTTGACAGCGTATTTATTTATATGAGCCACCCAAGCATATTGCAATTTAACAAGAGAAGCAACAGGTGGAGAAACTTTGGTCACATGCCAAAAAATAATAACGACAAGAGTGACAATGACAATGTAATAATGATGACATATTGTTAACAATGGAATGGTGGTAAAATGAATCTTTTCGTCTCTCCGGTCTATATTTAAAATTAAGATGTGAGCAAAATAACTTTATTGACAAGCCCTTCATTCTTATCAAAAGTCTCACCGTCTGTCTGGCTGTCACCTTTTGATATGCAAATCGGGAATAAAATAAGGTACAATTTTTATTCTCCAAATTAGAACAGGTATACTCATTCAAGTGGTATGTTAATATATTTATGTCGTCAGTAACGCAATCACCGGTCTGTACACCACAAGCGTATTATATTCCTCTTCCATATTTGTACACAAGCAACATAATATTAAGATAATCCTCAAAAAGTAAAAGGGTTAAACCAATTCTTTCTTCTTCTTCGTCTTTTTTTCTAAAGGAACATTATTTGTAAATATCTATCCAATCAAATCAATTGGAAATTTTTGTACAATTTTTTATACCAATCAATCCAAATTTGAAAAATCTCATCTTAATTTAATCATTGGATTTATTACAAAGTAAACAAGTGTGTTGTACAATGTGCATAAATAGAAGATTATAGATCCCCTGCTATCATTATCATCATCATCTCTTGTGTCAATCATGGTCATTTCCCATTTATTTTTATGACTTTAAATTGGCCAATAAAAAGGTGACTGAACATTTGAACATGATTCCTTATTGTCACATTATTATACCTTCATTTTATGACTACTTTGTCTGCTGCAATAAAAAAACGAAACAAAAGAAGGAAAAAAGAAGCGTTGGTTTAAATAGCGTCCAAATTGCGTTGCAGCTCTATAAAATCATTTTTATTTTTATAGTCGATCAAGTGTCATCCTCATCACACGTCGTATAATATCACCTTTTCCTATCGCATTTCAAAATCACCATCATCATCCCTTCTTTTAGCACATCATCATGTCCATCAAAAAACAAATCAATAGCTATTCATAATAATAAAAATAATAAAATAAAAAACTCCTTCTTCCTCCACTCCAATCATCCACTCCTCCTCTCCAACACACACACACAAGTAAGCATAAGCAAGCGAGAGCAAACACGCTAATTTAAATAAAATATCCATTCATTTCCCAAATCAATAGCCAAAATGCCCACTTTGACCATTAGCCAAGTTGAACACTTGTCCTCATCATTGTCTTCATTTTGTTGTCTGATGGATGATGATGCAGAGCTAAAGACTTTTGAACTGGACTCCGCTCCCTTCTTTCTTTTTTTGCGTACCTAGTTAGTATGCAAGTTAGATAATCACATTCTTAACTTTTTCCTCCTCACACAGATTTTTTAAAGGTTACTTCCTGTGTGTTTGGATGGATGTTAAAAGGTGGAGGGGAACAGAGAATGGAATGCAAAAGCTTTTTTATGCGCACTTACTTTACATAAAGCAGTGGTGTAGTGACTTTTAAAACATTTTTTTTAAACAAGATGTTATTATTCTTAATGCTACTGCACACCGCTTCATACATGCATACCTTTTTATATTACATAATTTTCCATTCCATAAATCTTATAAGCTCTCCTAAATATATTCTCCCTCTCTTTGTAAAAATGATTGTTAAGTGGGGGTAGCACCCAATATGGAAGCTTTTTATGATGTGCACACACATCTACTACACATACCAAACATACTTTCCTGACATTGTTTAATGTTTTGTTTCGTGGTAGTGATGATTGGCGATTTATTTTTTTATGCTTCTTTCTTTCTGCTGTCTTGTCTTGTCTTGCAGCAGTGGAGAGAGGGGATGATGAGAATAAATGAAAAGGAGATTTTGAGACGAACGTGTCACAAATGAAATGGATTACGTGCCATGCATAAGAAATCCATAGCAAGTCTAAAACATGCGTAATAATAATAAGTTATATTATATTTTTATTTGCTCATCATAATAAATAATTTAAGTTTGGTTTGAGCAAAGTAGTAGTGATATCATTTTATTATCCTCATCACTTGCATTAAAAAACGGATGTATGTATTAATGTATTACAGCAGCAGCAATAGCAAAACAGGTGCGGTAAAATAAAACAGGTAAGGTTGTTGGTGATGATATGAGGATGATGATGATGATTATGTAATAAATTTGCATTTGTCGTTGGTGCAGGTGTCATTTAATTTTTTTACCGGTAAATATTATTATCATTGCAATAAAAATAAAAACTATTTTTTTCTAAAGTTAAAAGCTTTGAATTTACTTTTATTTATTTTGTAACTGGTACACAGCCGCTGTTTAATGTAATGTACGTGAGTCTTCCGTGTGACGATAATATTAAGGTTTAAACGTATATATAATAAAAAGTCAATTAAATATATATTTAGGTATAGTCATAAAAATGGTGTTGGTAAATGCACGCAATAAAAATAAAGCTCATCATCATCATCATCGTCGGAATCATCATGTGACGATATTCCATTTCCACGACACAATCACGCACGTAATGAGGAAAAATGTTTGTTAGTTAAGCAAAGGTGTGCAATAAAGATTGCTAATAAGCACACAGATTTGTGCTTACCCATGTTTTTAACTGAGCCTGACTCTATCTATCATATATCCACAGTTATTCTAAAGTAAACCTTTTGCGGGGGAGGATCACAAACAAATAGAGTACCATTTGCATATGTACCTATTTTCAAAATGCAGTTGTTGCTATTTACTTTTTTTATCTTACGAAATATTTAGTAATAATAATAAAAATGTATGTTTAATGGGGACATTTATTTGTTAATCTCATAAATAATTTAGTTATAGAAAATGGTGTGATGATGAGGTAGTTAACTTGATAGGATAATAAATAAAAAAATATCATTATATGGCTAGTTAGTTAGTTAGCAGTAATGTTTTACTGATTTTAAAATTTTACAATCAGCAGCAGCACAACTTTTTTAAAAAATCTTAAAGCAAACTGCGCACATTACACATTACATGGCCAATAATCTGAATGAATGAGCGCGAGATTATAAAAAAACTGTCCAATGAACCGTTTGTTGACTATTGACTATGTACTCGTATCACAGAAGAGAGCCATCATCACCCATCATATTCCCCTCTAATAATAATAATGATTGTATAAGATCCCAGTTTTTACAAATATTATATCAGCCCATTAAATTGTGTTCTAGAACAACATGAAATTATCTTTCTCGTTGTGTGTGGTAAAATAATTAAGATTCATCTCCCATCATCATTTCACTACATACATACCTATGTCCCACCACCACAACCACTAAACAAGAAAAAACCGAGATAATAATATATACAATCGCAATATATATTTATTAGTTTGCTTGCACACAAACAAATAAACAATGCAATTTATTTTATTATTTATTTTATCATTTTGTTCATTTGCCTAATGTAAATTGCAGTGCCTACAGCATATATACCACTGCAATATAATTATGATGATGAAAAGGATGCCATCATCCGAATTAAAAAAACAAGAAGAAAAAAAGAATCCAGATTTATTTTTTCAGATGACTCCGCTTGGCGGATGTGTGCACAAAATGCATACACAAATGAGCGAACTCGGCACTCACTCATCCTCTTCTGCTCATCTATCTTTTATCGAAATCATCTTTCATCAATTTGCATATTATTATTTCTTGTTCATATGCAAAAGAATGTATCAATGTTTATTCTTTTTATTTTTCGCCTACTCTCATCACTCATTCATCATCACAAAAGAACACAAGTCAATTGATTGTTGTAGGATTTTTTTTGAATTGCTTTGTTGAATGGAAATAATAAAAGACTGTACAGTGTTCTCTTCTTCTTCTAGCAAGCTATTATGACAATGATGATGATGAATGCTATCACAAATTCTCATCGCCACTGTTTTTAGTACATATGTTTATGTAGCCCTTGTTGTTGTAATTTAAATGCAAACAAAAACATTTTTTTCGCTCATAATACTTTGATTATTTATCCTTCTCAAAATCTCCGTCTTCACCAGAGAGTCTCTTATAACAATAGTATAATATAATGTGGGTTATGTTGTTGTATATATACCTATTATATATATGTACATAATATATACACCTTATGCTCCTAATGGGCTTTAATGGCTTTTACAAGTTTGTACAAGAAGAAGAAGAACAGTTCTTCTAAAAGCTCATTGTTTTTTTAAAAAGAGCTCCTACTAAACAAAGTGCTAATTTGTTACACCCTGCCGAGCTCCCTCATTTGTCGCGATGAAAGCTCCTGAAGACCAAGAAGTTGAAGCCTTTCTATTACAACTACATATCTTCTCAAAAGAATGAAAAAATATATATTATGACAAATAAATGGGCATGCTTTCAGTTCAGTAGTTTTATCGTCTCAGGATTATTATAACAACCGTATTTCCTTTAAAATAAACTCGACCTTTTTAGTAGTATAAAAACCCTATTTCTGCTACGCATATTTTAAATGAAATGTTGTACTATAATTTTGCTATAAATTGAAAGATTCCCGGCTAATAATTTAGGCCCGTCTATTAATAGAGAAAATGCGGTAATGAATCCATTTAGTTTTTTTACTCATGTCTGCTCATGTCCTTTATGATTTTGCTAAAATCTAATTCTCTAGTAATCCATTTAAAAAAAATGATTCAAGTGCAATTTATTGTTTTAAACAATTAATACAAAAACAAAAAATCCCTTCGTTTTATTTCAGTGTGCATTTTATACAGTTCACTATACCTACCTGTGTACATGCGTGCTGTATTTATATGTCAAATCTGTTTTGATTTAAAGATTCCACCCACAGAAATTTGTCACCACTTACTATTTTGCATAAAAAGAGCACATGTGTACATCCACATTTCAAATCAATTTGTAATTGTTTCTTACAAAAACTAATAATTTATCCCTTCTAATAATTCATTTGTCTCGCAATGCTCAAATACAATAATCAACTTGAATGGGTTTACTAATTGAAATGCACATTAATCTTTAAAATGTATTGTGTGCGTTGCCCAATAAAAAAATACACTCTCTGTATTGAGCTATATTGGTATATGGGAATGCTCACTTTGAAATTAATTGATTTTTTGTATATTGTATTTTTAGCAGAGCTGCACATAAATTTTAAATAAAATCTCCTTTTCAAGCTATCAAAGTAATTGTTTATTTCTGTCGGGGGATGAGTAATGGGATGAAATAATCGTGAAGACTATTGAATGCGTCTCTAAAAAAAACTCTCAATTCATTTATTATTTTTTGGTTCATCACCTCAACAAACTTATCTATAAATGGCTCTCTGTCTCCCTCCCCCTCTCTCTATACAAAAATAGGTCAGTTTGCATATTTTTATTTCTTAAGCAAATAAATTTTCATTTCAATAGTAAAAATATTTATGTGAGAAAAACTTGACAAATAGCGCTACATTTAGAAAAATAAAAATGTATTAAAATTATTAGCAATTTTGTTTTGCTTACCTCCGTGGCTTTGGCCGGATAATGTCATCATTTCGAAAATAGTGATCTGGGAACTCGGCAATGTTTGGTGGTATTGACCCACTCATTGTTTCTACCTGTGCGTAAATATTTCTTTAGATTCCAATAATCACTCCACTTTTTTTTTAATTAATCACGTCTCCCCTCTCGCAATTGTCTCTTCCTCTTCGTCAACCTGAAAATGACAAAATTAAAAGTTATTTTTATAGTCATTGTGCTTGCTTGTGATGGTGATGCAAAAAAAATAATTAATTTGTTTTTACTATTTGTTAATTCATTTTATTATTAATTATATCAAGTCACGTACTTATAACTAGTTAGCACAACAATAATTAAAAATAGAACAATCTTCATCAAGTATATTTACATTATTATTGTTCCGGCTATTACAGGTGTATACAGGTATTGTAGGTAGCTTACCTACTTGTATAGACCACCGACATATGTGTCAAGTGTCATAATAATAATAAATGTGATACATTTTAATGTCATTCTATAGTCATCATCCTCTACATGCTTTTATTACTTCACCCTTTCGCGTTCCCTTTTTCTCTGTTTCCATTTTTTCAAAAAGTAAAGTTTTTGCACCTGAGCTGAGAAAACAAGAAAAGTAGAGGCAGGATCATCATCATCATTTCGAGCTCCCTGAGCTTCTTGTGTTGTATAATTTACGACAAGGATGCTGTCAGATTACGCACATAAATTTATTACGTGCCTCCTACTCCCTATACACCTGTCCCTCTCTGTCTGTCTCTCCACATTCCATTTTCAACATTTCAACAGTGATCATTCCTCTACAGTATAGCCATGTATGATGATGAGCAATGAGCACTGAACTCCTTTTTCACAAAATATACCTCATTCATTTCACATTAGCCTTCTTTTTGTATTTGGTATATAGGCAGAGGTATATACTAACCAGATAGATGACTGTTTGTATTGGATTTGTGGATCAAATCGGATCAGAGATCAGCAGCAGATCAAGTGGAGTAATATCTTGGTTCTGTCTCCTGCCAAAAACTCTTTTTTAATTCAAACAGAGTATCAAACTATCAATCCCAAATTCCCTCGCTTTTCTGCCCGTATTTAAAATGATTAGTTTGGATTTAACAGCAAATTCCAATTTGCCCCTTGTCACTCTTTTTTATATACTCGTCTAAAAAGGTTAACGTGCCGTAAGTATAATAATAACAAAGATAAGAAAGGACGATGATGATGGAAGGAAACATGATGGAATGCGTAAAAAAATACAACACCCAATCTCATCTTCATCTCCATCTAATCATCATCTGCTTTTCTTTAAATCATTTCAAGTCAATCAAAACAAATTACACACACGCATCCCTCCCAAAAACACAAAAAATGACATAACAGTCCATCGTAATAATTTGCACGTATGAAAAATATATTATGCGTTTTTTACGCAACGCAACGTTTTAAAAAATCAACTTGTTCATATATATGTCTTGTGTACACACACGCAAACATCACAAGCCAACACACAAATGTCATGAATTTTTCTCTAATAAACATTTCATCTGATGCACCAATATGGCCAGAGCTTTGATTAAAAAAAATAAATCATTTTTTTTTCATTCATTCAAAACATTTCAATATGCAAACAACACACACGTTTTACTTGATGAGTTACTACTTCAACCTGTTGTACTTTTCTACTACAACTACATCCACTACCTTTTTAACTTCTGGTATTATTACGGTGAATGAAATGTGATGATGATGAGCAAAAAAAGGATGTAATTATTATGAAATGAACCCTACAAATATAAAATATTATGAATAATTTGTGAATCAATAAGGCTGTCTGACTGAAGAAAGGGGTATAAGGTCAAACCCACTTGTTGTTAAATATGTAGTAGCTCTCTGATACTCTGCAGATTAGTAAGTGTACCTGTCTTGTTTTCCCCTTGCATAATGACAAATAGCAATACAACCATACATACATTTTTTTACATACAAACAAAAAGTAATGGGCAGTTTTTACAAGGCATGCCGTTTTATTGCCAAAATTCCTGTGTCTGCATCTCTGCATTTGTGGTTGTGGTGAGCACTATTTTTTTAAAGACTCAAAACTATTAAGATGACTGCACAAATCTTCAATGAGTCCAGTTTGAGTTCAATATTCTAATTTCTTTGTCTTTTTCCTTTCTTGTAAAAAGAAAGAAGGATTTCTACACATAGTTTTGTTGTTGCATGTAAACTGATGCTGAAATAATACCTTCATAAAAACATGAAAAGCTATGATGATGATGAGAGGATGCAAATTAATAATGCCAAAAAGAAAGAACAACAACAAAGCATTATTATTTTTCTTCTTCTCTGATCATCACAGTAGCAGTAAAAAAAAAGATCAGTAGTAGTCAACGCAGAGGAGAGAAGAAGGAGATGAGGAGCTTTAAAAAAGACTTGTTTTTCCTTCTTCTTCTTCTCATAATTGCTCAAAGTCATGCATCAATATGATTATTATTATTGCCTGCTACTACCATGATTCTCTAGCTGCTCCTGCTTCTACTTTTATTTTATCTGTGTATTATTCAATAGAGAGAAATTATTATGTAGAATGATCATGGCTGATGATGATGAACCAGGATCTCCTCGTTTTTCTCCTGAATTACTAAACTGATCGTCGTGATCATGATGATGGTCATCATCATCATCCACCTCCTCCGACCCGGCTGAGAAGAAGATGAGGAGAAAATTTGTACAATAAAAAGCCTAATTTGAGGAGTACGCATAGCTGCTGCAGACATGCACATAGGATACAAATCTTGCCGGTTATAGAAAAAATGCTAAGAAAAGAAGGTTGTATGCCTAAGTATTATTATGTATTGAGCGTATATAATAATATTCAAATTAAACAGAAGGAAATGGTTAATTAGCCGCAATGTTTTTTTTCTCTTCGTTGTCTTGAAATGCATAATTTAACCTAGTGACACCTGTTGAACATGATGATGAATTGAATAATATATTTGCATATAGAATATCTGCTGTGCAGGCCAGACAAAAGAAAATATAGGTATTTAAAATAGAAACAGGAACCGGAGGAGTGGTGGTGACCAGGAACCCGAGCTCTTAAAAAAAACGTAGGTACATATTAGGTAAGTAGGCTATTTACGACCAGATCAATCATCACGCGAAAGAAATGTACATGTAAGATTTTTTTTATTGAACGCAACGGTTAATAAAAATAGATTTGTGATTGTTCTTTAATAAACTGTACAACAAACAGGTAGAACGGATTCGGCATCAACAAAATATTTTTCATGATATGACCAAAAACATGCTGCAGGGCTACGTTTTAAAAAAGTTGATGATTCAATTTTGGTTGTAATTAAAAGTAATTAGCGCTGTAAATACGTATACATTAGTATTAATAGTACATTCTTTAATTAATGCATGCGTGCATGCAAAGGAAATGATTGATTTACTAAAAAAAGGTGATGTATGCGAGAGATGAAGATAGACGGGTAGATTGATATGCAGAGAGATGAATGACGAATTAGTTAAGTAGGTACTATTTGAGCATAGGTATATGTATAAATGTAGCATGCTATTCATCAGTGCAGGTATTTACAGGTGTGTGCAGTGTGCAG
>JAITYZ010002586.1:0-22526 GCA_027744595.1 Paronellides praefectus
ATGTACATGAAATTAGTATCAAATCACACAAAATTATTACATCTTAATAATGATCCTACCTAAAAATATGCAAATCAATATCATCCTCTTTTCGTAAACAGCAGGAGTAGCCGACATTTACAGACAGGCACACGAAATGAATACATCGATATTGATACTCACGACATGAGACCTGACATGATGATATCAAGAGAATCCGTGTCGGTATGGAACTAAATGTATACTCGTCACATACTTGTTTTCCCATAATCACTCACTTGTTTTGCGTTTTTTCATGAAACTCTGAATCTTAACATCCTTCAAGATGACAAAAGAACATTATTTGATTAAAAAATACATCAAAAAAATTGGTGGCTTTTATTCATCGTGATATCTAATATACCTACTTAAAATACTACATTACCTACTTATGTTACAGTGCAACTCACTTTTTTAAATTCACTTTCGAAAATCATACCATTTTTAGTATTAAAATTTGACTTTATTATTATTGCCCAATTTTGACAAGATTTAGAGGGTCAATAAGAAGTATATTATATATTTAATAGAGGTGATCAGTGGAATTCACCCAACTTTATCGAGTGAAAACACATTTTTTTTGCACACTGATTGTTTCTTTGTTGTTGGAAAATGAGAATAAAATGCTCTATTAACAATTGACAATAAAAATACAAGTCCACTCTCAATGCACCTGGTCCACTCTTTCAATAAAATCATCATGACCATATATTTTTTTCACCCGCAATCGCCAATCAGGCTTGCACTTGTACTCTTAAAAGCTTTTTCTGGCAAATATAACGGCAAAGTAGACAGATATAGAGCACCTTGTGTGTGTGTGATGCTTGCTTATGTTATGTCTTCTTCATGCCATCATTGTGCTAGTTTCAAAAGAGATGATGCCTAGACGAAATATTGTACCTCCTCTTCGGCATCCACAACAATTCAGTTTTTTTATTAGTACTCTTTGATCACGACAACTATATGTTTGAGAGAGGAACATGATGATCATCATCGTCATTATCACATATACCCACTTTTGAGCAGAGATGTATTACATGATAATCTACTACTATTATTATATTAATGGCCATCGTCCTCTTAAACTCAAGTTCAAAAAATATTGCAGAGAGAACAAAAGACAATCTTTTATATATTTTTTTCGTATATATTGTAACAGAGTTAGTTGTGGGGTGGATGGATTTGCTCGAAGCAGCAGCAGCAACGTTCATCATCATATCTTCATCTTCATGATCAACATGACATGCATAAAAACTGAAAGCGAGTGTTTTCAAGCTTTAAGCTGATGACGACATGTACACACTCTCAACTCTCTGCCTCGTAAAATCTCTGTCTCTTTCTCGCTCAGTCATAAAATCACTATTTTTCTAATATTGCGACTTTGTGACTAATAAAAAGGAGTCAAAGTTATAGATAGAAAGTCCGATGAAATATAGAACAACGGGGATTTCTCTTCTCAATTTATCCGTCTTCGTATTCTTTTGCTAGCTGCTGCTGCTGAAGAAACACTAATGTCGGATGTTAATTGTTATCCTCACATGTGGTAACTGAAATTGATATACATACAAGTACCAATGTGGTATGTTTATATATTATGCATATTGTATACCTATATATTTATGCCATGTGCAAAACCATAAACAATTTTGTTTCTTTTGAAATAATGAAAATAAATCGACAAACATCATCTCAGCTCTCGCGCGCTCTTCCACACCCAACAACAATGTATTTGTAACATTTTATAATTCAAAAATATTTTATGCGGAATCATGCATATGACGATATGATGTTGATGAATGATGATGATAACATTATTTTTTGCAATTGCCTTTAGGCAAGTCACTCAATATATTTTCCACTGGTTTAATTTACTACTGATCCACATATTTTTTTTTGTGCAACAGATGATGATTTTTTTCTAATAATTAAATGCGGCGTGGATTCTTTGCTAGGCTTGTGTTCCGCATATATTATTTTTATATATATTATTATTATAGTTTAGAGCAATTTTGTAATGATGCTTAATAATAATTTGGTAGGAGACCATCATCAAAATCTGTAACATTTTCCCCTCTATTAACATTAAAGGCACACACGTAACTATGTACCTACACACAGCAGTTGTTGTTCCCGGCAAACCCAGAAAATCTTCCTCTCTTCTTCTCATAAAATTATTATTATTCTTTGAGCAATTTTGTAAAATAAGTGCTCTAATTAGGAATTATTGCAACATCACGACTGCTTACATATTTGGGTTTTATACGTAACAGACATGTAGTAAAAAAAAGAAAACTTTTTTATGTTTGAGCGTGCTTCCAGTTTTTTAATGCTGTCTTGTCTGCATATCTATATTTTTAGCCGTGCCTAAAATATTATGTCTACACAGTATGTAATATGTACTGCACACACACACATGCCTTTCCAATTTTTTTTATCTCTACTCCATTTCATCCGTTTGTACACGTGGACAATAAACGTAGGGCTGTTATAGGATTTGTAGATGTAGCTATTCAACCAATTGTTGTTCTATTTCATTTTGCAGTGCAAAATTTATTCTTTACAACTAACTATGAGACATTTCCCAGGTAAAGCGGATACAATTCCAAAACATCAAAACATGTTATATAAAATGATTTGCAATTATTAGTATTATGTATTATTATTAAATCATGAAATCAACTTTATAAGACAATCACACATTCTGTCTGTCAATCTTCAAACATAAATAAATATATTTTTAAAATATGAATAATATCGTTTAACTTTCAATTCAAATTTTCAATCATTCTCTGTAGCAACTTTTGTACACTCTATTTGATCACCGACATATTAGTTTCCTTTTTCCTACGTGACGCTTGACAAAGTTACTTAATCATCATCATCATCATGATCGTCATCATCATTGCACGATGATATGATGATGGGCTTGAAGGGTCTAAATGAAAATGTGGTAGGTAACACGCAGTGCAGCAGTGCATGTGACAAATCAAATCCTTATGTTTCCCTCGGGCGTCTCATAATTTTTAAAATTGTTCTCTTCTATCCTTTATTTTTTTCAATAAGGTAAGGTGTGTGTATGTGATTGTGTGAACATACCTACTACAATTTATAAATATATTATATTTATATAATGCATCCTTATTACTGAGCAAGAGTAAAAAACGACAAAGTCTATTAATTATGCCACACCACACATCAAACCAAACCAAAAACATCAGAAACATAATATTACATTATTGTAAATTGCAAAATTACAAAACACTTTTACTCTTTGCCAAAATAAAATAAATGATCGCATTTAGCTTTGGAAGCCAGCCTCAATTATTATTACCTTTGATGCCATAGCAACTACTGATAAGTGTAAAAACACGAAAAGACGTACTTTCAAATTTTTTTTTGTGTTTCTTCTATTTTGCTATTTAAATGCTCCCATATTTATCCCGCATGTGAGGGAATCGTGGACACAATGCTAATTTTTATGATGATGCTCACAGTTTAAACTATTATCATTTCGCTTTTTTTAGTGGAATTATTATAAATCATAATTTAACAAGCAGATGGAGGAACCTAAGCTAACAACAATGTAAACCTATTAGCAAGACAAACTAAATCATCATCATCATTATATCATCTTTTTTTTCTCGAATCCCAAGTCTGAACAAAAAAGAAATGTGTAAACGTTTTTTTTTTCTTGTCGATTGTCGAAGATGACATTTACGAGGAGAAGAAAAATTACTACCATTTATGCATTAAAGTGCAAACAATGTCTGTCTGAGAAAAAAATAGCTGACGTGATGGTACATGAAGACACACTTTTTTCCCTCTTTGTTACGTAAAGCTGCCTCATTCTCCACAACAACAATAATAATACTATTTAATGTTGTGATTAGCAAAGGTAGTGGAGTGCCGCCACAAGTATCACCAGCGACGCCAGCTTTTATTTTGCGCCTCCCCTCCTCCATCTCCTCCTTCATCGTGTTGACTTGGTTGATTTGAATTGATTTATACGGCGTTTAACTGTGAGCTTATTACTAACCGTGTACACCTCTCCATACAAAAAATATTTCTTAATAAATAATTTTGTCAACTTCCTTTTTTTCTCATTTGAAATTCTACTTTGTATTAAATATTAATTTCATTCCTGGTGCTTTTGTGTCTCTGTTGTCTACTTGCTATTTAGAGAGATTTTTTATGCAGTAGCAGTCTCCATTATGATTATCCTCTCATTTCTTTTAGCAAAGCAGATATTATAAAGTTTTTCTTTCTTTCTTATTATAAAATCAGAGCACACTTCAATTTTATTGTTGTGTTTTGTGTGGTACATACATCCATAACATCCAATGTACTAACAATAATAGCATTTTTTTTAAAGAGTCCATACACCAAGATGATTATAATAATATCTCTACACTCATTGAGTCAAGTCGATAGAAAAAAAATGTAATTTGTCTTCACTTCAACTGTGTATTGTTATTCCAAGCTCATGTAATAATAATGATATCATTTCACTTCACACTGTGCAAATAATAATAGAACATTTTTAAATTTGAAATTGTATTTTGTCGGCGAATGTATTGTGTATGGATGTATCTTATTACCTATGTGTGTGTGTATGTATATATGTATATATGAATGCTATATATTATTTGCCCAGTAGAGGTTCTTACGAGCAGGTGAGTTGGATGCTTTTCGCTTTTTAAAATTGCAACGACGACAGGAATTGAACGAGTTAAGGCGTTGGTACACACATACAACAAGCCGCAATGGAAGTGAATGATGATTGTGATGACCATGACACAAGATAAACTTAATAAAAATTTCTTTCTTCAAACATATTTTATTTTTTGAGAGTGAGTTTGAAATTCAAACTTTGAATGATAATATAGTAATGAGTATATACATAATATATACCTACCTAAATACATTTTACGTTTATTTACTAAAAGTATATTTTTAACTGATCGCCATAATATAATCACCGACATCAATTTCAACTGGTTCACTGGCCTCCACACCACATGGACTCCAACCAACCTCACCGTCATTTTCATTTATATACTTTTGCACTAGAATGTTAATAAAAAGTTTAAAGTAAGTAGAAAATATATATGTACTTACCTACATAATATACATTTATGATTCATGCTCGTTGAGTCAATTCGTATTGAGTTTACATTTGGGAGCTCACTTCCTCAATTACAAAATTCAAAGATTAAATGGAATAAAACATAGTTTTGAAGTAATATTTTTTTAAACAATCAGTATACCTATATAGCAAAATGGAATTGTTAAGTGGAGTTTTAAATGAAATTCTGGTTTTCGTTGAATATAAATGGTTACTAACGCAAGCAAACACAGGTTTGGAAATGAGCATCATTTTAGTGTCAATTTTAGCAGCAATGTTGTTTACTGCTTTTTGCTTGTAAAATGGAAAAAGGTGGTGAAAATTCCGCCCTTCAACAATAATTTGTTATTGAGATGCGCTGAACTAAACTAGTTTTTTAATGAGGGGATGGGTGGGATAGGGATGGACATTTTGCAGCCGACACAAATTTCTTCTTTTTTTTGCTAGTTTTATTAAGACTTGCCTATTTTAAATAAACAGGTAAATAAAATTAATAATAATTAAACATACAAACATTGTAATTTAATGATAATTTTATGCCAGACTTTAAAAAAAATTGCTTGGGAGCATAATATACTTGCACACTGTTGACTGCTTAAGCAGAAAAGGAATTTACTACAAGAAAACATTCTCAATTCCCATTCATTGTTACATCACTTGAAAGACATACAGGTAATTTTCTGGTAAACTAAGCAATAAGTCAAAAACGTGAAGAAAAAAAAAGTTTTTGAAAATGCGAGTTCAGCCAACCGGATAAAAACGTACAAAATGCATACCACAAAACAAAGAACAAATTGGATTAGGTATTTATTTCTTGTTCTTTTATATTTAGCTGTAGTACCGTCGTCGTCGTCGATAACAAAGCAGCCGAGTTTTCAGTAGACGGGTTAATCAAGGTAAAAAAAGGACTTAAAAAGAGTAGAAAATTGCAAAAAAAAATCCTTTATGTACCTATTCCCGATTCCGACATCACTCATTCATCAGTCTTCACACTCAACACACAGTCTCAAAACATCAACAGTGAAAGAACCACAACGCACCTCTCTGTCATTTCGCAGGCAAGTAGGCACGGTTTCCCGTGAGATCAAACGGATATCACGTCACATCATTAACTTTGCATTGCAGCAGTTTCTTAGCGCAAAAAATATAATATTGAAGCATGTGATTTTTTTTAAACATTGAGCTTTGAAAAGAAACACAGCAGAAGGGGCAAATGCTGTTTCATTTTATTTTACTCACAATTAAGTAAGTGAAGAGTAACTAACACAATTATTTTTATTTTCTCGGGTAATTTAAAAAAAATACAGTTTTTACCATGCAAATTCTAATGAATAATGATTGTTGTAGCACTGGAGTGTATATAGTAAAATATATAGTTTGTATACTTGCCCTTCTGCTTCTTTCTGCCTTATCTTTTAGGATTTATAGCGAAAACAGGTAGAAAAAAAAACTAGACAGCCTTATCAAGAGAATAAAAAAATGAGACTCCCCACCAAGCATGTTAATTAATGCACTTACCCAGGAATGCGTATTGTCGTGTAGTTCATCATCATCAAAGATAAATTATGTCTCTAGCTATTCAGTCATATATATTTTTTGCATTATACCATTTAATCCTAGTTAGCATTAATGACAACACGCATACATACATACAAGGCGCCTACACGTACATTCTTATAAGCATGCAAAGATAATTTGGAAGTAAAGTATGTACGTATGATGGGGATATAGCCGGTGAGTTCGGTTTCTGGTTTGAAGCATGCTTGTTAAAAAAGAGAAAGAAATGATGTATCACTGCACAGAGTGCAAACCAAGTATTTTTGGTGATGCTTCACAAATGACAAGTAATCTACACACAGTTTGCAGAGAAAAAAAAGAAGTACACCCACTAATGATGATTGTCCATTGTTAGATTTACAATCACAATCAGTCATTTTTTTATTTGTCCTGTACAAAATAAAAAATGTGTGTGCATTTTGAATCTTGTATATTATAATGTGTGGGATGAGTTGACTGACAAAAATTCCTCAAGTGCATCCTCGTCGTATGTACTTGAGTACGTTTGGTTCTTTAAAAGTGCAATAAAATGCACATTATTGCAATGTGAATTTCCTTTCCATTATTACCAAATAATAACAATAATAAATAGTAGTAGTTAGTTATTAGTACGCCTTTTTTATTCCTTCCTCCAAGAAAAAAACTACAAGCCAAGTCAATGAGGATGATGATGTGATGAGTAAAAAAGAGGGCAACTCTTTTTCCCTCACGGGTACTCTGTTATTCTCTCTTTTAAATGCTTCGTCATTTCCACGTCAAGAAGACGAAGCTTTTCTCTGTGGCCATACTTCCTGTCACAACAACACAACCCATAACAGAAAACAGGCTTTTCCCCTTATTGAACGCAACTCTCTCTCTCTCTTTTCTTCTCTTCACCTCAACTTAACCAACAATTTGAATTCACAGCAGCAGCAACATCAACAGCATGTGTTTTAAAAACAAGTTGATGATAAATCAGAAGAAGAAAAAAACTTTGCAATAAAATTAAAAGATTAAATGATGTGGACACCATCTCTATACGCAGCAGCAGCAGCATATCAGACTCTCATAAAAGTCATCAAAGACATAAAAAAACAGTGCTGCACAATGTTCCATTGTGATGTCTTCCATAATACTTTTTTTTTGAAAAACTGCATTGCAATTTTAGTTTTTATTATCACCCCCACCATACTCTCCTCCGGAGGATTACAAACAAATAATGGATAGTATAAGAACATAAAAAGCTGTTGTATTACAGCAAACAACAAACAATACACCCTCTCTGGTTCAAAAATTAACGAAGTGAAGAAACTTAAAAGAAACAGTGCTACATCCTGTGTTTTTTATGATGATGAATATACTCTCCCATCATCCTAGTCTCTTCTCTGTAAAATGACAAAAAACCCGACATGGTGGTGGTGATGATGATGACACTGACAAGTAAAAAAAAATGTTGTGCTGGTGGTGGTTCAGGTGAGTCAGGTAATAATAACATGTCCATTCTCAGTTCACCTGCGCAAACTTTTTTTTTCAATTCACAACAACAACAATATATAAAGTAATATGTTTATTATTGAGTGAATCATGAAAGCAATTTATTGTTTCCCTCTTGTGTAAAATGCGTTGAATTTTTCTGAGAAAAGCCAAGTCAGATCGTCAGCAAGAGTGAGTCAGTTTAGTTGTCTGTCTGTTGTTGGAATGGAACGCAACAATGCCTCATTAATATTATTATCCTCAATCCAATCCTCATCTTTTGGTTGTCGTGTAGCCACCAAGAAAAAAAACCTGGCTAAATGTTACGACATGACTGGTGGTGGTAAACTGGTAAAGCACGACAGTTTCCTTTCAAAGACAACAAAAAATTAAAGACTTTTCTTTCTTTTTCAGATGCAGGACCTGCATTGCAGGTGACTATAGTATACATAGGTACATAACTTTTTAGTAGACATGCTTGTTGCATTGTTATGCTTTTTTTTGCAGTCTAAATGATCACGAAGAAAAAAAAATTATTACAAGTCACTAGTCGATGTAATATATATATTTATGCTGTGTAGGTATGTATACCAATGTATGTATATTTTTTTCAACACTAACTATCCATTTAGTATTTACAAATGCATTTAATAAGCAACATGTAAACAACAGCTTGCAAATGTAGGAAGAGGATGAAAAAAGTATAAGCAATTTTACAAATCCCTTCCCTTAAAAACCGGTAATGCACTTGAAATATTTCACTTGTTTTCACAATGCCTTGTAATATATATAACACTCAAGTTCACCACGGGACGGGAAAAGGTGAGGCAAGGTTGAGCGCGTGGATAATTTATTGTCGCAAAGTTAATTACGATCATCATTAGCATCACTTGCACATTAATTTTTTGTAGAGTGCACCAACTGACAACAACAACTATTCATTAGACAAGCATTATAATGTGCATTGTAGAGTTGTAGTTATTCACATATCAAGAAAAATCTCAACAGGGTTTCTTGCACAAATTAGCATTGACTTTTTTTAAAAAGCATTTAAGCACCTTGTTAGATAAATGCTGCAACAAACAAGAGAGGAGTACCAGGTACGGCTGCAATTTTGAAAATGAGGTACTATCCGTTACCATAGGACGCCATGGAGGAAAAAATGGTTTCTTGTTTTTACCTAATAATAATAATAAAATAATAATAACAAGAGAAAAAAAGTAACAGCAAAATGTTAATCTACATAGTACGGGACAAACCAGACAGGGCAATTAATTGTTCAAAGAAGAAAAAGAGGCTTCAAACATAATGTATGAAATGTAAAACGGTTTGTGTATCACAATCTTTTGCAAAAAAAAAGTTGACAACCCCCAAGTGACCATTTCCATTTAACCTCGTATTATAGTGCACAGGTCAAGCACAAAACAGATTTCACAGGTAAACACAGGTGTAAAAAATGCACTGATTAGCTTAATACCATATTATGCTCCATGTAAAAAAAGTTAATTAGATTTTAAGATATGAATAAGCGTAAAGTATTTTTTTTAAGGAAAAAGCACCAATAATAAGGTTTTTTAAATGTGTGCAATTATTATTCTGCTGTACTTTACAAAGTGGGAGAGCAAACTACCATCACTACATTATCTCATCGCATAATTTACGAAAGTTACTCTTTTATATCTATATTTACACGTGATTTTTTCGACACATGCCAATTACAATTTTCCAACTTCAACTCTATTTTGCAAGTTATATGATTTAAATATATTATATATCCAATGAACTTTTTTCGACATCCATACACCTATTATTATATCAATCTGAAGGAATCATTCTTCTTCATATCAACTAGTAACTTGACAGTAAGAAAAAAGGAAATGGAAAGGGATGATGAGATAAAGATAAGAACACAACCACAAAGTTACAAAGCATCATGATATATTGTGTTTAGGTAGGCATCTACATTACGGTAGGGTATTTTTTAAGGAAAATTATTACAATCAGTCTAATTACACAACAGCATCAACAACACACGGGATAATATAATGTGCAGAAAGGAAATGATGGGATAATACAACTTATATGTGCAAAAAAAGTATAAAGATAAAATATGCCAGTTTATCTTGGTGAACATGGTTTATGCATATTATAATACATACATATACAGGTAGGTAATATATATTAGGATAAGATTTCTCAATGAAGATACTTTTTTTAAATGATAAGTGTTATTATATAACGCTACTACTGTATGTGTTTGTGTGATGACAATAATAAGAGAAAAAGAGAAAATTTGTCTCTAGTGTTTATTGAATTTACTAACATGTACATATGGTATATTGTATCAAGAAAGTAATCTGACTTTATAAACATATATTTGGCATATTATATATTATAGTGTAATGTACATATTTATATAACATTTATATGGACAAGTAGTAATCCAAGCAAATAAGTAAAAGTAGTGGCTTGGCTTATAGTATTATTATGATGTGTGTGACTGATGGATAATGACACAACTCTTCTGATTCTAATGACTAGCAATTTGGATTTGAAAATAAATAAATATTTTAGAAAGATTGTGATTGAGATTATTTTCAAAGCAATAATAATAAAATAATAATAATAATACGAAATTCAGTTGAATTTTTTTTGTACCGCTACTACTGCTGCAGTGCACTGCACTAAAAGCACGGCAAAAAATGTGCGTATAAATGCTTAATAGGTAAGTAATATCAAAGTTCACATAACAGCACCACTGTTTATGTGACTAGATGACTCTCTGGTGAGAAGATAATAATATTGAATATATACATATTTTACTTTTGAAATTCCCTATTCAATATTATTATCTTATCGAATAAAAAAACTGCATGTCCGTTTCTTATTAACTTTGCATTTTGCATCATCATGAATATGATACAATACATAAATGTTAAAAAGATCAGCGGATCAGATGGACTTGACTTAAGGGCACAATACACACTATTTGTGTGTGTGTGTGCGTGCGTCTACGGCACAAAAAAAGACACTCCTTATTTACATAAGCAAAAAACAAGAAATAAACAGTTTCCTCCTTGTTTGTACCTTTTAACTTTTGTAATCACAATCACACCATCATCTTCATCATCATCCTCGAGTTTGTGACTGTCGGCGGCTTATCCTATTACGTCAAAGGCAGCAGTACATTGTGCATTCCTTTATGTACGTTTCTTTATGCCTATCGTTTAAAAATCTTTACTGTATTTTGTAGTCGTTCGCTGTTCCCATAAAAAACAAGAAAAAAATAACACCACATTGACATTATATACACACATATATATCCAATGAATCTTGTATATACGCATGTATTATTCAACAGCCAAGACATTTTATTTCATTTTTATTGTTTTGAGAGAAGAAGAAGAAAAAGAAGAAGAGGAGACTGTCTTGTGAGCGTAACAAATAAATGTTGAATGTGCCGAAAAAAATGTAATGAATGGAAAGCTGTGTGTGTGCCATTATTATCACCAGTCGCCATCATAATCTATTATCGTTATTATTATTATTTTTATGTATCATTGAATCGTCGTCATGAATAAAACACAAAACAGTGCAAATATCATTTAACTTTCATGTCATTCTTGTATGTATGTATGATACTATACTATATTTTTTGAGACGGGGATGTAGAAAATGTGTATATGTAATGTTTGTATACATTACATATACACAATATACTATAAAAATCCGGGTAAAAAAAGTGCAAGGAAAATAATCAACTCGAATATTTTTTTATGGTAAAATGCTTGGATAATACGTGACTAACTCTAAATATTTAACTGGTAAAAGGAAGTGTGAAATGCCTAATGTTGTTATTGTCGTTACTATTTTGGTAAAAAGAGAAGAAGATGAAAGCTGTTTATTTTTTTACCTATATAATTGTTTAGTCTGCTTTGATCATATATTACCATTATTTTCGTCATCATTATCACTATTATTGGCGATATGCACATAATTTCTTTATCATCTTCTACTTTTTTTGTAATGTTTGGTATTAACCAAAAATGGAAGTAGTATCCGTTAGCGCCTGCTGAGTGACGGAAAAGTGAATGCTAGAGATTATTCAACACTTTTCACATATTATGCTATTATGCTGCGCCAACTCGTTTATGCGAACATGTTTTTATTGCTTATGTTAAACAAGTAGTCTGATTTTGTAACAGGTACTTCCCAAAATAGGACCGAAAGGAGTATGAGTAGGTATTCAAAATTGACATGTTCGTGCGAGGAGTGAGGAGAACGTTACAAAATTCTTTAGAATAAGTCATTTCAAAATGTAAAATGGCGTGAGATAGATTTTGTCGATTTCTTTTAAAAATGCAAGTGAAATCTTTTTTTTTACCGAAAGGATGTTGTAAATTTAAACAAAGAGGAAATAGAGGAGGCGGTAGAGAGGCAAGCAGCCGAGGTGAGGTGAGGTGGAGACATGCATTAAAACGCAGACATTTTTTAGCCCATTTTCAACAGGATTGACTATTGACGAATATACACAAAAAATATATAAGTGGAATTACGATTTAAAACTGAAAAAAGTCAAATAAATATTCCCATTGAATAATAGGGAGCTGCAGATTTCAATCCTTACCAACAATTAAGGCTATTATACATATTATATTCACACACAGACACACACACAAAGTCATAAGCTGATTTGACTTGACTTGCTAAAAAAAATAATTTCCTACACGGAAGAATTTCAAACATGGCCTTGCATTGCAAAATGCAAGCATAATGATGCATGAAAGCTTATCTTACAATGAGCTTAATTTAAATTTTCACTTCTTTAACTTCTTCTCTGTTTTTTGAAACTTTTGCGAATTCGATATCTCATTATTATTATTATTTAGATACCAAATAACGCATATATATGAAAAGGAGGTGTAGAGGATGCAACGATAATGATGGAATTAAAAAGAAGAACTTAAAAAACTTTCAAGAAAAACAAGGAAGCTTTAATGAGGAGTAACTTTACGTTTTAAAAAATTTCTCTGAGTATTGTGCATAAATTGTATAGCCAAAAAACGAAAAAAAGAAGAAGAAATAATTCAATATTGTGCGTTTTGCACGAAGAAGGCTGTTGGCTAAATATTACATTTTTCCCCTTATGTCAACAATGCATACATGCATTTAATGAACGATGACTTTTTTTATGTGGATTTAGGTATGGGCTCATAAAGCATAAAATATACATACCTACTTCAATTCAATTTTACATATTATATACCTATCTACATTAATAGTACTAAATGATGAATAAAATGTTAACGATGATGTCTTAAACATTAATTTTTTTTAATATTTTGCTATTAAAAAGCCTTGCAATAATAATTTTATGACATGTACATTTATTCGGAGAGAACATAAAATATGATGTAGACACACACCTAAACCATAATCTAATAATATATATGATGTGACTTTTTTATGACTTATCCTTATCGCTTGTAGGACTATATTGACTATAAATAATATGTACACTTTAACTCTAACAATGTAACCCTGATTGTGATATTATTGTTACACGAGCATTAAAACCGTGATAATTAACGTCACTTATACGTCTCCATATTGAATACTACATAAAATGCACAGTTTCAATTAAGTATTGTGACAATCATTTATGAGCACTGGATGATGAATTGAGTGAATGGTGACTCTCTGATGGCATTATTATTGTATGCATAAATGTTGGTGAGTGTACAGATGTGTAAATCAATGTGTTAAAAAAATTAATTATCAGAATGAAAACAAGTTCCTGGCTTTATGTATGTTTTTTTACTTTCTCATATTTTATCATTAGACTTATCGTTCCAATTAATTTTTAAGAAAATCTGAAAGTGGATTTAGTAACTCTTCCTTTACAACTTGTTATAATGAAAAATGAATATGCTACACCACGCTAAATTCCGCTTTTACGTTTTTTACATAAGCATAGTAATAATAACGGAAACTAAATAACAAGCATGACATTTAATCTTTCCTACTGAGCTATTTTGAAGTTGAATAATATCAAAATGGAACAGTGAGTGACATGTTCCAAAAAACACTACTTTCCTTAATTGATTGACTAATCCCAAATAATATGTAATTATTGGTAAATTATTACCAGTACCATTTAGTCAATTAATAATATCGGTATTTATTACTCAATTATAATGCTCTATATGAAGACGAGTTAATCTATCCAATTATCATAAAACCTTATCAGTTTATACCATGTTCATTTTCTCGAGTTGAAATAGTTTCAGTTTGATAATCATTTTACTCAACTAGAACTAAAGCAGCATATTATTATCATCATCATAATAATACAAAAAATGTGTTCTTCTCGTTTCTTACCTGATTCCTTTGTAACGACGTAAATTGGATTCACTCAAGTGAGTTGGCGATTCCATTTTTTAGTTCCGTCTTCCACATAGATACTATTCTCTTGTATTCTTGCATATCACAAACAAAAAAATATCAAACTTGTCAATTTATCTTTGTAGCAATTTCTTATATCTTTTTTTGTATTCTTGTTTCACTTGTTGAATTTCAGAATTAGAACACTTTAAAAAGAACACAAACAGATCCACAACCATATATTACAATCCAACAAAGGACAACAAAAAAATGTGCAGCAGTTCAAAAAGTTTTTTTTGTCTTTTTCTTTTTAAATTAAAATAGGTATATTCACAAACACACACAAACACAATTGACAAATTCTAATCCAATATTGTATTTTTTATGCAAATTAAACCTCAAAAAAGGAAGAAAGAAGGAACACGCAGAGAGAAATCCAATTCTTTCGTTTATCACTTAAACAAAGCTCAGAAGTAGGAGCAGCGCAGTAGCGACGAGAACCAACACACTTTATATTATATTGACGTTTTAGTAGTTGTTATGTTGATGATGATAAGATGTGGTCTTCTTAATCTCTCTGTGATGTGTTTTTCTGTTCTCGGATAAAAAAACCACAACTTTTTGTTTGACGTTTTTGAACAACAACAGTATTAACTTTCAACAAGTTTGCAGAATAGTATATAATAAGTAGTATATAATTTTAATAGCACAAAAAAAGTATCTAGATGATATAAGTATACTCTGCTTTCTTTGGAGGATACAACCAATTGTTTGAAGAAATTCCAACTACTTTTGTATGTAAGTGTTTTTTTCAGTTCATATTACAATTTTTACATTAGAACAACAAGAAAAACTGAAACTGAAACGATCATTGCATGATGTGATCATCATGATGGCATCCACCTGTCTTGTCTTCTCACTGGAACTGCTCCGAATGAAATACTAGACAAAGTACACAAACAACCTTGTATATACATAAATATATCTATATACTGCCTCTCTCTAAACGTCTAAAAACTCCCTACTTACATGAGTTATTACTACTACTCACCATGACATGCAGTTGTATGTACGTGTATGTATGTACATACTTGGATGGATGGATATTTACAGAAAAGAACGATTCCGCAGCAAACGAGGAAAAGTAGTAATAATAAATGGAATAAAAAAAGGAAAAGAAGAAAGTAAAAAGTTGTCTTCTTTTATCCACATTAAGTTGATTTCCGGAATATATTAATATTGCTATATTGCTACTTGTCTCTTGCCTACTTATCTTCATCTTTTTTTGTACCAATTTCTCCAGATTTTCTCTACTTTTTTATCATTTTTATTTTCAAAGTAAAAATCATTACAAATTCTATAAACGAACCAATCTATACCGCATAATATGTATACACGTGTGCCATCATCATCATTATTATTATTATATCTTTTTTTAAGCTTTCAGGTAGGTATAGACCATCTTGATTCTCCATTCACAGTGTAGTTGAGCTTCTCTTCAACTTGCCCAACTCCACTATTAACAAGCATTGCAGCGGCTTGGAATGGCACTCGTTATTGTCAAACAGGCGTGTTGTTTTTATTATGCTTATTTTTTTATCATGTTCTATTCCAAACACACACATACGCACGCATCACACATATATACACCGCTGAGTAAGTTTAATATGGATTAATAAATGTTCGCTCATTCAGTTGGAAGAAGGGGGTGGAAAAATATTCATGGCTTACAATGTAGTTTTTTAATTGTGACTAGTGCGTCCCTCCAAACAAAGATCTGACGTTCTATTGTATTCTTCTTTGAAACGCATCGCTATATATTCACTAGTCTGCACTGCAGACTCTGCAGACCAAAAAATGTAAAAGCAGAGGACAAATTACATATTATCATGACTATCATGAGTAATAAATAATCACATTAATAATTTTTAACAAAAAAGAAAGTTAATTTAATTTAAGCATGTAAAAAAGCGAGTCAAACTCTTTGCAAATGTTCATCATGCAAATGTTTTGCACCTTGTTATATACATTTTTTTGGTCATTGAAGAAGTTTACTTTGATTCCATACTTTTATGTATAACACTTGACTGTTATACTAACTTTTATGATGATGGTACTAGTAGTGTGGTGGTTGATAACTGATGGTGGCAGTGTTGGTCGTGAAAAACAAGGAGAAAGTGTGTGAAAACTCCTCCAAAAGTTCAAAAACCAGTTATTTTGTCGAATGTATAATACAAAAAAAGTAGAAGGGGGAAACGGTTTTGTCAATGTTCAACTATTGATCGTTTTGTTCTCCTCCGATCCGAGTGGGAAGCCGTAATGGTGGTGGTAATAATGAATGCATTAACTTTAGCTCAAGGGCTTACATGATGTATGAGTTCATAATATAAAATGTCATGGGTATGTGTGTGTGTGTCTGCGCGCTTTTATACTTTTTATTTTTTGAACTGAACTGTAAAGCGGAATCTATAAATCAGCAGATAATTTTACAAGCGAGAGTCCACTTAGCTGATTCATTAAACTTGCATTTGAAAGGAGAGCGTTAAATTTATACAAAATTTTAGAAACAAGAAAAGGAAAGCTTACTTATTTTTTTAGTTTTCATGGCAAAAGCTCATATATGGTCTATTTAATTATTATCGTTTTCCATCCAATACAAAAAACATAATAATAATAATAATAAACTTTTCCTCCACGTATTATCTATATCTTTCCTTTACGTTACCTCCATCAGGAAAAGGAGAGGGAACAAAAGTTTGCCCAAAGTTTGGGTAAAAGCATGCCTCTACTTTTCATGGCGAATCTGTTGTGTTTTTGTGAATAAGCCAACAATCATGCATACTAGCCTTTTATATAGGTAGATGTACATATATGCATACATAAAATAAAATGTCATAAAAAGCAATAATGCTCTCTGCTTCTGCTATGTGTTTTGAACTATGAACTTAAAAAATAAAAACTTTCTATATTTTTCATTGATGACAAACTTGGTATTTTGTGTGTTTGTATGCATGTATGTGAATGTATGTTGCTGGTTGGACTCATAATAAAAAGTTGAATCACTAAAAATTGTTATACTTTTGCGGACAAGACTTTTTTTACCCTCAAAAACATTTTAAGCACATTACAGAATACAAATTTTTTTAGTTTGTGTGCTTGAATGATGAAAAATAAAAATAAAAACTTTTCCTTTCCTATCATTTCAAGTGAAACATTCTGCCCAAAAGTTTTGAAATAAAGCACTATACCATATCATCATCATCATCATCATCGTTTTTTTGAAAGCTTCTTCACGAGGTCAACGATTACGTAATATTAAAAATAATATGTGTGTACATTCATAAAGTATGTATATATATATATATCTTGCTAATATATCCAATTCCTCAGAAATAAAGAAAAGTCAGTCACAAACACTAAGCAAAAAAGTGTCAACGGCAATACAGCAACAACAACAACAGCAGCAGTAGCAGAAACAAACGACAAAAAGGCAGAATAGTGGACTCGATGCTCAATGAAGTATTTATTTTCTGAGAAAAAATGAGCGTACTCATTTGCTGTTGTTGTTGATGATGATATGAGCTATTATTATGAGCAAGTAGACTTTTCTTCGGGACACTAAAAAAAAGTTCAAAAGAGAAGTTCAAAAAATCCCGATATATGTACATAGGTACATATAGATACATACATAATATATTTATATTTAGAGGGCCAAAATAAAGTTGAATGAGTTAAAGACATTCACATCTCAAAATCTTTTAGTCTTGTTTTTGCTTCGTCTTCTTGTCTTGTAAACCCATGTACCCTTGTGAAACAAGTATGAGATTTTCTTTTTCTTTTGTTGTAAAGCAAAACTACCTATGTATATGTAATATAACGTGTGTACGTACTCAGAACTCAGAACTACTCATCTCCTTTGGTTAGTCATGTCGTTGTCGACGACGACGTCGTGAAATAAAAACTTTTGGTGAGCAATGCAATGCTAAACGACAACAGTATTCGTTTCATAATAATAATAAAAAATATAATATGCATAAAAGAGAAAAAATTTTTTTTATATGTGATTCGTGATGAGAATAGTAGTAGGAGTAGTACAATTTGCTTCTATCCATGTTTAGGTATGCTCTTTTGAGACTGTCCTGACTTTTTTTTCTTGAGAGTGACAGATAATCTGCTAGTATTATGGCTTTGCTGCAATGTATATTCTCTCAATCCCCCAATCCTGGTTACAAATAAGCAAAACGACATGGTGGTGCTCTGCTCTGGTGGTGTATATATGCTTTGCTCCTTTGCAATAAAAAACAATCCCACCTATAACATTAGCATTGCACAATGCTGCTTAAAGGCATTAGTAATGCCGCATTACTGTATGAATATGAATGATGATACACGTATTGATGGGATATATTATACATTTTGTGCTTTCAATCAATCATCAAATTAGATGCAAGACTATCATATCATCATATAACACTGCAGCATATATTATGAGATATTTTTTTTATTTAAAGATGATCATGCTAACAATATAAAAAAGCAATCTTGTGGTTGTTTTGATAATACGGACAAAGCTTTTGGAGACGTGAGAAAGCCTAATAAAGTTCTGCAATCATATGTGGACTTAAAAGTGTACGTGTACTTTCAAGGGACATTTAAGCTGGTTGGAGGTTCAGTCTACAACGAATTACGAAGATGACCACACATCAGTGTACTCTTCATTTTTGCATTCGTAATAAGAATGATGCAAAAATAAGTCTGTGCTTGTATTTCCCTAAACTTGTTTTTGTAAAATGTATTGCTACACAGAGCAAGAAAGAGAAGGCAGAGGGATATTAACTATTCATAACTTTACCTTCATTCATTTTGAACATGCGTAAAAGTTTCAGATTTTATTTTTTAGCTTATCAAAGTTGAATATGGGTTTCATCAGTTAAAATTACAGATGTGTGGTAAAAGAAACTCGGTTTCAATGTAAAAGAAACCGCACACAATTTCGGAAATACAAATTGCAAATGTCAAAAAAATTATAAAAAGTTGTGAAATATATGATATATAGTTATTTAAGGTAACACAAAACTCAACCTGATATCATATAAATAATATTGCTTTTCGTCGAAAACCATTTTGACATAATCATCCATGCAAATTAGGTTATTCAAAACTGATTAGAAGTATTTTACAATATAATGGCTTATTATTGCGTATCATTACTAATCCTGTCATTATGGTAATTTTTGGAATTTTACTAAATATTTTAGTAATTAATATTGGACAGATAGTATGTGTAGGTAACAAGATATTTATACAACGTGACAACTTAATGTCTATACCTGACTGCCACACTGTTTAGTTTTATTTCTAGGTTTTGTTACTAAACAACCAAAGTGGAACATCCTTTCGTTTGAATTGTCACCATGAGAAACGTATACCAAATACTAATAATATTAATAATAATATAAGGACAATAAAAAATAAAAATGCTAATTTGACTGAAAACAATGGAGCTTTCTGTGGCGCACACACAATGATGTAGCAAGCCACATTAAACATAAAACCACTTGGCTCACACAATCCCAATCAGTCAGTTTAGTTCAAGCTTATTAGAATAATGTAGTAGTTCATAAAATTTTAATTAGCAGAAAAAAATAATGAAGCAGGAGTAGTTGTGGTGGGAGTATACTAGACGCAGATGTTAATTTTTTTGTGTGTGTAGGTTGAATGGGAATTTCATGTGAAAACTACAATATGTCATGGTATAATGTATAAATTATTTCGGATTTCAACGGAATTTGTTTTTGTTTGATAGATTTTTTTTGTCTTTTATCATTTTGTTTGAAAAAAATTGTATGACAAGTTGACATGTATAGGATAAGTCAATTAAATTCAATCCATTGTACAGAAAGTACATTGAGAAAGTTTGGCTTTGTCCAGACACACACACAGTAAAATAAACTAAGATTGCTAAGGCTTTGATATCTGGCAAAAATCTAAAGAGCCTAATTAAAATATTTGTTCAAAATATTGAATATTAATTTGTCATTGGAAGGTGGCACCGAAAAAAACAAACAATTATAGATATGCGTTGATGCTAAACATTTATGGAGAATCATTAAAAAATATTATAGAGCTACGTGGAATGTATAATAAAATAACGTCAGCAGCAGTAATTTTATCAAACCTTTTAAATGCCGCCACGTTACAAAAAGCGTATTATTACACATACTACACACACCTTTACAGTGGAATTGGGAAAGAACACTTGTCAGAATAATCAAGTCCAATTAAATATTTATCAATTATTATTATTAAATTAATTCACCCAGTTTGACACGTGCTTTTCATTACCATACTGCAATTAATTTCCAATAACTTTGCCGACACTTGTCCCAGCAAGCTATACTATACCAATGAAATGCAGATTATGAAACAGAAAGAGTGAGAGAAAGACCGCTGCTTTTGTATTTGTTCAAATTGTATTTAGAGAGTGGCGATGATGGGGAGAGGATTGAACTAGAACAATCAGATAATGTCATTTTCAATGAATAGTAAATCGGAACTTGAACTGGTCTGTTGAAAGAGAGAGAGAGAGAGAAAATGTCATTTCGTTTATATTATACCTAAATGGGTTTGTAAAGCAGGATAATACAATTCCATTTTATCGCTAATACACTTATAGCAGTATTTTAATAGATTAACAAAATCTAATGTACAAAATGATGTTGACATGGCATGAATTGCTGGAAGCTCTTGATGTAATGATGTAAAGGTGAGTTTTGATTTGATTGGAATTGAGTTGCAAACAATGTCACAAAGTCATATTACCAAACCATAAATGTTTTTAAAACAATAAATTGCAATTATTATTTGTAATAATGCACATTATGTGCCTATTCTACTCTCTCGTAATTAAAAAACTTGAATGGTAAACATTCACATCTCTCTGAATTCGTGTAATACCACTGGTATTATACCAGCATAAACTCGATAAAAACATGGCGTAAATCTGAACCAAACTACTACTCGGCTCAGAAAGCGCAAGAAATGAAACGTGTGATTCAACAAACCTTACAACTTTTTTTTTAATTTGGCAAGTTAGCACCAGTTTCATCTGGATAAGCTTTTTAGTATTTGTGCTTGAGTGTAATTGAACGAGTAAAATTAATAAGTGTTATTGTTCCAAAAAGTTTGTAGCTCACTACTATCACTAATCGCCTCAGTATGCAATCATAAATACACTTTTCACACTGGAATGGATATATTGATAAATCGTCAATCATCAAAGCTATCTTTTATTGCTTGTGAAATGGAATAGTACAATTCATAAAAATAGGAAATCCTTAAACGAAATGTACATGGATACTGATACTATCATCGTGAAAACGTGAAATGAATTAATATTGATTCTAATATATCTTTCATTTCAATAAGTGAAAAGAATCAAGGGAATTATGAGACAAAACCAAGTAGTAGTACCATCTCACCTTTTACCTTTATATTACCTTTAATTGGGTTTTACGTAATTCTGGCAGCGTCTTAACTCTTGACCCCGCAAGAATAAAACTGTAACGATTGCATAACGATTAAAGATGGAGAGTTATATGCACAATTAAAAAATAATTTAGTGATAAAATGCAAATCAAACGAATTAAAATTTGATCGATTATATATGCAACCTATTCCTTCATTTAATTGAGATTCAGCTGCAGGTGCTCGAATCTGATTTTTTCCATGTTCATCTGTAGGAAGTAACACCTCATTCAAGCCCTTGACAAGTAAAGAATCACGAATTAATTACGTAATTCTTTAAACATAGCGGCAATAGCTACTTACATCACTTTTTAACAGTTTGTTTTTTGTACTTGTACTCTTTAAGGATCGTCAATGCACAGAGTGATTAATATGATACATTAATCTAAGAAAATACAACTGCTGGTAGTGATTTTGATTGAAATAATTTTGACATGATTTATTATTGCTTTTTTATATTTGT